>JALPQI010017270.1:0-28994 GCA_025490895.1 Thaumatotibia leucotreta
GTTTCACCATTTCACCCCTTTCAGAGGTTGAATTCTCAAAAACCTAAAACACATCTTTATCTTTTTATGTTTAGGAATACTCCTGTAAAGTTTCGGATAAAATAGTTTAAATAATCAAGTTTCCCCATACAAACTCTGGACCCCCATCATTGCACCCCTTAGGGTGTGGATTTTTGACTTGACTTAATTTTTTTTAAACCACCCCTACACCCTTAAAGGAACCTACGTGCTAAATTTGGAATCTCTAGAACCAGAAGTAAACATAAATAATTAACCTTTGTTTGGTTTTTCGAAAAATTTAAATAAAGGATAATTATTTATGTTCTCATTTAATTTACAGAATACTCCTGCGAAGTTTCGGATAAAATAGTCCAACTAATCTTGTTTCGCCATACAAACTTTGGAGCCCCATTTCAACCCTTTAGTCACCTCCCTTTTGAAAAATCCTGTAATTACTTTTCTTAGATTTTATTCTAAATTAGTTTACGCAATATGAAATTTCTTAATCTGAACCTAAACTTTTTTTCATACAAACTTTCAACCCCATTTTTACCCCTTTAGGAGTATTTAAAATACTCGTACTATATAACATGGTAGAGGTATGTAGATAATGTAGATAAGTACCTACTTCTTCATTGGCAACAACACTTCTATGAAGTTTTGAATTAAATAGCCCAACGAATCTGGTTCCTCCTTACAAATTTTAACCTTCCATTTAACCCCCATAGGGAATGAATTTTCAAAAAACCTGAAACACGTGTTTACTTATTTATTGTTAAAACATTCATGTGAAGTTTCGAATAAAATAGCCCAACTAATCTTATTTCCCCATACAAACTTTAACCCTCCATTTAACCCCCATAGGGAACGAATTTTCAAAAAACCTGAAACACGTGTTTACTTATTTATTTTTAAAAACATTCATACAATATGTGAAGTTTCGAATAAAATAGCCCAACTAATCTTATTTCCCCATACAAACTTTAACCCTCCATTTAACCCCATAGGGAATGAATTTTCAAAAAACCTGAAACACGTGTTTACTTATTTATTATTAAAAACATTCCTGTGATGTTTCGAATAAAAAAGCCCAACTAATATTATTTCTCCATACAAATTTTAACCCTCCATTCAACCCCCATAGGGAATGAATTTAAAAAAAACCTGAAACACGTGTTTAGTTATTTATTGTTAAAACATTCATGTGAAGTTTCGAATAAAATAGCCCAATTAATCTTATTTCCCTATACAAACTTTAACCCTCCATTTAACCCCCATAGGGAATGAATTTTCAAAAAACCTGAAACACGTGTTTACTTATTTATTGTTAAAAACGTTCATGTGAAGTTTCGAATAAAATAGCACAACTAATCTAATTTCCCCATACAAACTTTAACCCTCCATTTAACCCCCATAGTGAATGAATTTTCAAAAAACCTGAAACACGTGTTTACTTATTTATTGTTAAAAACATTCATGTGAAGTTTCGAACAAAATAGCCTAACTAATCTTATTTCCCCATACAAACTTTAACCCTCCGTTTAACCCCCATAGGGAATGAATTTTCCAAAACCCTGAAATACGTGCTTACTTATTTATTATTAAAAACATTCCTGTGAAGTTTCGAATAAAATAGCCCAACTAATCTTGTTTCCCCATACAAACTTTAACCCCCCATTTAACCCCTTTAAGGGAGGAATTTTCAAAAATCCATTCTTAGTGCGCCTCTAGACAATATAAAGAATCTAAATGCCAAGTTTGAACTCTCTAGGACCAGCGGTTTGGGCTGTGCGTTGATTTAAGTCAGTCAGTCAGTCAGTCAGTCAGTCAGTCAGTCAGTCAGGACATTGCCGTTTATATATATAGATTTATTTAGAATATCAGACAAATTCCTGGTTTTGCATTATTAATATCTACCGAATCTACCGTAAAGTAAGATGTGATACATAAAATTACTTATAGTTAACTGAATAAATCGTACATAAAACTGAAACAAGACTTGTTAAGTCGCTATCAGATATATCAGAACAGCCACGGTTTTCAAAAATATCTAAACACGCACCCGGGTGCCTGTCGCGTCGCATAACGTCGATTGTCCTAAAATGTTTTGGCCGAGAACGTTTGGCATAATGTTACATGGCATACTACTTGTTTAGCCTACTTAATTTTGCGCATACACGTTTAAAATACCTACACCATATTTATTCTAATATTCTTTACTCGAACGTCAAATGACCTAAAGCATAATAATCCGAATGTTCATTGTAATAAATATTGTTTTCCCTACTACTCGAACTGTCAATTTTCACTGCGCCTACTTTTATCATGTCCGAAATTTCATTCAAAAAGGCATTTTAATAACAACATGCAAAACGTTTGAACAACAGGGTGAATGGTTAAAAAAATGTTCAAGTAATAAACCAGGGTAAAACCGACGTGGATTGGTTAGGTTTCGAGGCTAGGGCGGAGTAAATGGCGTAGTCTATAAATACTTAAGTATTTTTAATCGATTGTTTACACATCCTCATACTTACAAAACCAAAAAGAGGGGGGGGGGGACGGGGGGGCGAAGCCCCCCACTAGGGGCTCGAGGGGCGAAGCCCCCGCATTAAAAAAGAAATAATCTGAACCTCCCCTACCTTAACCTGGATAGGTTCGTTAGGTACCTTTTATCCCTTAGAGCGGAAATAGAAGCTCCGCGCAGCGGGGTTTCGTCGACCGGTTCCCAGGTCCAAATTGCTCACTAAAATCTTTGGACAACAGGGCGAATTATTTAAGAATAGTTAAGTTAATGTATAAAGAACTCTTTTAAAAAGTTTAAGTAATCACTTTTAGTACATTAAATAGGAACATCACCATTATGCACAATAATTTTTCGATATACATATATACATTAGACACAAAAATCATTAGGACAAACAATATTTAGGAACAACCAAGTTAGGATTAACAATTTCGGCGTAACAAAAATATGCGCAACAATGGTTTATGCCATTAATTTTTCGGCGTAAAGTTGTTATGCGACAATTTTTTCGAAATAAAAACCATTATGCCACCCGATATAGACCCCACGCACCCTAACGCCACCATGAAAATAGAGGCCTGGGTGCTTAGCCAAGTTGCCAATCGCTAACGCTTAATCGTCAATCGTAAACGAAAGGCAGCTGTCTTTGTCCACACTAATAAGAATGTCTGACGGAGAGGGAAAACGATACGGTACTAAGCGTTAGCGATTGGCAACTTGGCTAAACATCCTGCTCAGATATTTATGAGCACATGATAAATCTGATGACGGCTGTATAGAACGGTATATTACATACTCAAATTAGTACTACATTTGTAAATACATAATGCAATGCAGGCAAGGCAATACTCGAATGTAGGTAATATTGCATAATTACTAGTATCAATATTGTTTTGACCGGTTGTCAGCTGACAGCCATACAACGCAAACCAGTATTTACTCGATTCAAGGCCACGAAATATCATATCACGTTCGGCTTTTGTTACACATAATACAGCTATATGATAAAAAATATTTCATAATATTTTTAGTAGTATAATTATTACAAACCGATAATTGGGTAGGTATAATTTTTAAAGGCCCCTTTTTTCATAGTGTGTGTTTCTAAATTCCAAAACATGGCCCTACCGCGAAAAACGAAATTCGTTAATTTCGAGGATTTGTCTCTCTCACTCTAATGACGCCTTCGTTTGTGTGACAGAGAAAAATCCACGAAATTAACGAATTTCGATTTTCGCGGTAGTAGGCCCACAGAACTAAAATGACAAAGAACGATTGACAACGATTAAAAGCATAACCAAAAACGAAACGCCAGTGTGTGCGTAAATTTGTCTATGTGTGGTCAGGAATAGGGTTGCCTGTTACAACAGACCAATTATCTATCGATGTCCGACTGTTTTATCGACAACATGTACCTACCATAGATTAGTTATTTTGCCATAAGGTTTAACCTTTAGTATGCGTTAGCGTCAAGCAATTCAAACAAGTTTTAACTTTGACGGCTATTTAACCATTAAACTTTATAAGAGCAACTATTCTTGCATACACGGTGTTTTTTATTTCCGTTAAATTGGACAGGTTACATGGGAAAAACAGAAGTTACTGGAGAGGAGTTATTACTGGAGAGGTAGGGAAATAAGGGCTAAGCGTGCTGCAAATAATGGGTAAAAATACTAAAAAGCCGCAAGCAAATACTCATGACACTTCTATGACGTCATACGTACGTAAAGTTAAAGAGAGAAAAGTATAGTTTGACAGTACGGTACTCTTTTCTATGACTGTCAAAATATAAGGAAAAAAGTTTTGTGTTTCAGTTGATTACACATTAATGAGACACATGTTCAGATTAATATGACAGGTAATATGTACACATATTTTTGATTGGTGAATCTGTTCAGATGCATATGTACTTTTCTATGCTCATTTATTTTTGAAGCCTTGGATTCGCTCAAATATTTATGAACTCGACTGTACCTACTGATACACAAATACGTATTCGGCCTGAAAACCCTCGTATCCCGGCGTCTGCAGTAATGTACTATTCTTATTAATTCAATAACATAAATAATAAAGCCACTCGTTTCTAAGAGAAATTAATTATATTTAAACTAAATAACTTCTCTTAAATTTAACGGAAAAAAACACACTAGTAGGTATAACACAAAAAAAACACAAAAGATAATAAGGTCCTTTAAGTTATTTAAATACACATTTGTGTTCAAAATCTAGTATCATGACAGCATTGTAAGAAATAGACTGATTGGGTACGTTTATCGAACAAATATCGATATTGGTAGTTCAACATTTAGTCGAGCTCTAGCGTAGCGTAACATTTTATATTTTTACACAAAATATCCTTTAATATTAACTATTGTGATAAATTATTAGCTCACAGTGATAGAACAACTAACAATTAATGCTACAATTTGATAATTCACACAATTAATGCTACTAAATAGACAAAATATCGTTTGAAAACAATCAACCGGCACATCATATTTACCTGTGAAACGAGTGTTTGTCGTTATTTCTGTAGTGGGCAACAAGGCAATCATTTACACAACACGACACCATATTGATTTCATGATCTGTATAAATTCCTTCTTATAAGTTTTAATTATAAAATCACTTTTAAAATATCAATCTCCGTCGACCGGCTGATACGGCTGATATGTCACTTCGAAAGTGGTTATGCTTTTGGGATTGTTGTCTATCTTTTTCGCACTCGTGTAATACTCATATAACTGGTGGCTTCCCTTTCACACGCTTCCTTTCTCTATTAAGCGCTAGCGCGGATGCTAACTTTATGAGTAGGCCAGATATTGGATTTTTTGTTTTACTTTTCCATAATTATTCTACTCATGGACATGGATGTCAAAATGACATGATAAAATTAAATGAATAAAAACCTGTTTTACAACATTTATTTGTGGCCAGTGTCTTCATACGTAGAGAAAGTTTGAAACCTTCATAGACATTAAAAAAAGTAGAAAACTAATCAAAATGAGAATAAATCAATACCCGATTTGGAATGAGCATTTGTCAACAAAATTTGAGGAAATCTGTAGGCCTGTAGGTCAAAAATTTCCAGCATTTGTCTCTGTCACTCCCTTGATGGCGTGATTAGGGTGCTTTAGCCTAGTTTCCAATCGCTAACGCTTAATCGTCAATCGTACACGAAAGGCAGCTAGCTAACTGTATTTGTCGCACTAATATGAAAGAGTCAGATGTTTCAATCAGAGAGGGAAAACTACGATACGCTACTAAGCGTTAGCGATTGGCAACTTGGCTAAGCATACAGATACGGACAGGGGACAGATTATTAAGGGTTAATTTAATAATACAGTTAAACAAATTGGAGGAAAGGTGGTAGGAAAAGGCCGGGATAACTTTTACCTAGAAAGATACAGTTAAACAATGACAGGTGTCTCACTGGCGAGGTACCGCCGCCGTACTCTTGCGCTAAGCAATGGAAAACCGATTATGGTTTTAATAACCGGTTTACCCATAATAAATAACCGGTTTTGGATTCGCTAGCGCTAAGCTGATCCAATATTAGTTTTGCCTTTATCGATTAATTAATTTAGTTTTCGCTTACGAATCTGGAGGTTCCGGGTTCTAATCCCGGCGAGGTCATTATTTGTGTTAGGTTATTTATCACAAATATTTGTTCCTTGGTGTGTCAGTGTATGTATTTACAGTAAACGGCCATAAGTAATGCACATTGGTTATTGGGAGACAAATAATATTGCATAAATGTCAATAAGTTAAAAAGAGACAACGCTCTATGAAGCAGAGTCTCTTTCCCAAGAATAGTAACATTACTTAAGGCCGTTTACTGTAAGTACCTATCTATTGTATCAATCTGTTATATATCTACAGGGCGTCCCAAAGTTATGGGACATGAAGGGGAAGTACCTTAAATATCGCAGATAGTGTATTTTGCTGAAAGAAGACTAAACGTTGTTTTTAAAATTTAGTAATAGTGCATTCAAAGTTTTTCAAAAAATTACTTGCTTCACCCGGAAACTGAACCAACTTTTTTTTTAAACAATTTTTTTCGAATTTTGAACCATACTTATTTGGGTATTCTTTTAGTTTCAGATACTATGTTCTTAAGAAAAATTATTATTATTTTATCCATTTTTTCGAATGACATCATAAAATTACGAAAATTTTTTTTTTCGTATTAAAGTGGATTTTTTTAAATGCAGTATTTTTTAATTATCATAATAAAATAAAGTCTTTCAGCAAAATATCCTATCTATGGTATTCAAGGTACTTCCCCTTTATGTCCCATAACTTTGGGACGCCCTGTATATGTCCCAAGCTATTTATTTATATTATCTCTTTCATTTCAGCAATACAATGCAAGCCATACGGGTCGAGCATTCATACCACAACTTCCCATCTGACCACAAACGACGTTGTTACGGGGAAGATCAACTCGAAGACTCTAGTTTAAGTGATCCTGTCAATTCAAATGACGATGAAGCAAAAGCAGATTATCCAGAAGACTCTTTCTCTCAATCTTTAATCGATCGCTCGCTGCTGCATCCAGGTGAAATCGATTGAGATCTGATACCGGTTTTACGAACCGGTTTTGGTTTGACTTGTGCTATAAGAGCTTTTTCACTTTTAGGGGTATCCAATTAGCGTGAAATTCAAAACCATTTTTGTCAGGTTTGTAACGATAATAAAGCACTGAATTTTAATAAAAACTCCGACTCGGTTTTGGCTATAATTTTATAAATTATAAACGATATTGTAATATAAAAACCCCGATCAAGCCCGATTCCTAAAAATTGTCGTTAAGAAGCTGACTGCAACTAAGTTTTTTTAATGTCGCGCTAATTGGGTGTCCCAAAAAGTGGAAATGCCCATAACCGATTATGGGTAGAGGTAACATGTTTATTGACGTGCGTTGTCCTTAGGTACAGCATACAAAAATCGGTTAAACTTTTATCTAAATACTAAACCGGTTTATTTTGGTTTGAGATGATTTCAATCGTTGGCAAAACATATCGTTATGATTTTAAGTTATTTTTTAAACAAATAATCAAAGCACATAGAAATTCTATGTACCGGTCTTCAGAATCCGGTTTTTAGTCCATATTGATGCGTTGACGTGAGAAATGATGGGACGGTTTCTATAGAATGCGATTCTTAAAGGTTTAGCTTATTGATATAGTTATCTTAAAAGTATTTCAGGAATGAGTAGAACTAACAGTATTGTTGGTAAATTATTCATAACATAATGCTTGCAGTTTCAGACACCATTTACGTTTTTTTTTCTATTTATATGTGTTTAGTACCAGCTAAGATATTTTTACTCCCTATTTATAATCTTGTTCATGCACAATCAATGAGTTTAGTTTTTAGGGACCAAGGTGTTTGATTTCATGTATACGTCTAGTTGTGATGAATTTACAACGACGTTTTGATGTTTAAATATATTTTATATGCGTTTGTTGCCATTCGTATATAAGTGTTTACACTGGTTTAATTTTGGTCAACAATTAGCGTGTTTTATAACGTCATACAGCTCATACTTAGGTATTTTGTAAAAAATATGCACCATAAATAGAACACGTATCTGTGTACAAAACGGACGCTTTACATTTGTAAGGATTTAGTTTTACCAATGTAACTGACAATATTTATAGTAAAGTTGATGTTAATAACATGTCTTTTTAAGGATTAAGCACTGTTATAAACGTTTTTAATGTTTTAATAGGAACTAAAATTGATCTGTTGACTCAGATTGTAGATGTCACTATCACTTAATCGACACCTTTTAAACAGCATACTTTGACCACAAGTGATGCGTTGATAAGGCCATGCAATTATCACTCAAATTGACCTTTATTGTCGTTACCACATACGAAGTGGGTCGGTTAACTTTAAACTCGGATAAATCCACTCTCTAAAGTGGTAAGATTTATTGAAAAAAGTAATAATTTGATTATTTGAAAACGCAGATTTTTCTTCATATGGCTAAAGCATTAAAGAAAGCGATCCTGTTAGACTAATTCACCTTTTTAACCATCTGAACTAGTCTAATCATTAAAAAAAAAATTTGAAATAATTTACCTTCATTTGATATGATCGATTGCGTTTTATGTATCTTTGAAAAAACTGAGTGTGGATTTGTATAATTTTAATAACAGACTGGATTTATGGAGTGTTATCTGCAGATAGTAGAAAAAATAGTTTAACCTTTTATTTTAATCAAAAACCATAACATAAATTACAGAAATGGAGTTTGAAGTTAAGCCACTCCTGTGGTGTACAATCGACACATATGGTCAAAAGATCCTAAATGAAAAAAAAAACGTGTAAATATTAAACAAAGTTACCTTGTTATTATAACTTGGCCACCCACATTGACAGTCCGTACGTTAGCCACTCATTTGCTTCATGTAGCTTTTGCTACATTTCATCACTCTTATTTTACATAGACATAGAGTCTATCGCAAAAATCAAAGCAAGTGAGTGGTTAAATATATCAAAAGGCGTCATTATGAACTCGTGACGTGTGCACTAAATGTGATGCATTTTTATTTTATATCGTATATCAAGTACACGGCAGCAAACATGTTAAGGAGCTTTTCAATAATATACTAAAGCTCGATTTTCAAACTATTCGAAGAATAACAATTACTCTCAGATAGTAATGTCGAAAATAGTAATTCGACACTAGTATCTTAGAGTAAGCTTCGAATAAAAGATTGGTGAAAACGAGCCCAATACGTATGGTTTTAGGTTTTATCTATCTCGAAAATGTACTTAATTTATTTACTATCAAAACTGCAATTAGTTGTACAGAAACATAATTTTAAAATTTTATTTGATTGTTGTAAAAACATGGAGTAATTTTATCGTAGAAGCCAACCGCCTAGTTGATTGGTCTAACTTTTGATTGAACCTTGCTGTTTATGCGTTTGCGCATGGATGTTGTGTATATATTTGCTAGTATTATATACCTATGCGCTAGGATCTTATAGTATGTAAGTACTGAAAATAAAACTACAGTTTCAAAATATACTTTTTAATAAGATTTGTCGTTTTATTTTATGTTTTGTAAGATACAAATCCAATTAAAATTAGCATCCAAATAGCTGTTTAATACGGGCTTATTTTTTGTTAATTCTGCTATCGAGAAATATTAATTTAATTATAAGAGCGTGGACTCTCATAAATGATTGGTGTGGTTTAAAAGTGAAAAAAAAACAAAATTATGATAAAAATCAATATATTGCATAATAAACGTAAAAATGAAAGTAACAATAATATTAAAGAATGATAACAAAATTAGCACCAACATACAAAAACATTACACTTAACTAGCTTCAAGTACAGACAGATCACCTTAAATCTAACAAATTTAATTTAATGTACAACTAAATATAGTCTTTTTAGTTTGTGATATGTCCATACTTTTTCATTTAACCCTGTTGTATGGAATGACTAACTACTAGGAGCCTGAATGTTACAACTGTCAGACAAGGAATACACAAGAGATTGCTGAGGGACTGAAACCTGTATTTTACAAAACCGGTACCGGTAAACTTCTATATATGACCTAAAATATATAAGGTAACCTTTTAGGTAACCAGTTCATTTGTAGCAACTATGTTAGCGTAAAAACCATTTGTATCTTATAGGTAACTTGCACTTATTTTTAAAACCGGTTTAACCCATTAACGGCTGAATTTTTTTAATGTCTCCGATTTTGATGAATTTCATAAATGTTATTACACTGTACCCTAGATATAGAAATTTAAAATCAAAATAAAAATCGAACTAGCAGAAAAAAAGATATTGACTGATGCCAAACGGCATCGCTAGCCGTCTACCGTGTCTTTTCAAATACATATCATAGTGTCAATATCTAGCATTTATTGAAGAAAAATACAAACAAAACATCGAATTTAGTAAAACAATAATTACACTTGGAATGTATAATTATATTTCGCGTACATCTTACATTGCACTTGCGTTGCAGGCTGGATCGGCCGTTTACATTACTCGTAGGCACATCGCCTACACGATGCATAACTCTATGACATGGTATCAAATCGAATAATTAGCTACACAATCATATCATACGTCATCAGAAACTTAGTGACTAGTCGAAGGTCATTAGGTTACGGCCAGGAATAACATTCAATGATGAAGGTGTTGTGGAATCTAACGGAAGCGATTTGCCTATAGTCATCACTGATGCAGATGACAAGTCCACATCACATCTGGCATTGAACTAGCGACCGCTGAGGTTATGGAATAAAGCTCCCGGGGTTTTTACCTCCCTAATCTTCGACAAAACTAATATTGGGTTCATCAGGAAGCTCCACAAATAAATAATTTTCATCGCAATTAGTCTCCTCGTTTCATATTGCTAGTGCTTCGTACAAAATACAGTTCCAAATAAACAAAATAAATAATTATTTAATATTATAAATAAAAATAGTTACAGTAGGTACATATCTGGAACGAATATTATGTATCTCAAAATGTACAAAACGCAAAAAAAAATGGTAATTTAAAAAGACACGATATCGGGCTAGAGGTGCCATATGGCATCGACAATAAAGATTTGGTCATAAAGTAAACGAAAAGAATGCATATTTAATAATTTCATTGAATAATGGTTCTCTAATGTGTACTGATTCGATTAAAGGCAAAAAATTATGAATATCAATCACAATTGTCGAAATTATGAAATATCTACCTGAACACGTCGTCCATTTTTCCACATTATTTCTAACGTTGATATTTAACTCGTTTTAATTTGCATTATATGTACTTTGGTTCGCTATTCACTAGTTTAATCAAAAGATACGTTTCTCCTTGACCGATTTGATGTATAAAATCTTCACTACTCACAATATCTAGGTAATGTGCCGCTAAAGACTAAATGTCTAAAAGGTGATGCCATTTGGCATCGCACGCCGTTAATGGGTTAAATAAATACCGGTTTCGTTCCGTTGTGCTCGTAGAATTTTGTACTGTGATGCTATTAAGTCACTTCACCACTTTCAGTGGATGATATCACAGTTCGATATAACATTACCCTTCTGGGCTATGCCACGGTTAGGTATATATTCAATTGGGTTCTTATATAGCTACAAGTACTTCGCGATTTAATTGGACGAAATGCTGAAAATGCTTTTTTAGATTTGGTTGAAAAAACACGCTAAATCGAATAAAAAATCATCGCGAAACACAAGTAAAAATAACGATTTAAAACTTCATACATACAATAGTATCAACTTTGTAAAAAATGTTGTAAAACATTTATGATTGTGCAAAATAAAAAAGACAGGATTTTATAAATTAAGTAACATAAAACTTATAACTATCACTAATAGAGTCGCTTGCGTTTCTATGATATTACCGTCAAAATTATAAAACATATCACTTTGTAAATATAACCATAGACTAACTTATACATAGACTGTTCGCCCCATACAATTCTAAATTCTTTTTCAAAAACGTTAACAGATGGCGCCGCGTGCGCCATTGGCACATAAACGTATTTTGACTGCTTATATTCTCCCCTCTCAGTATCTGACAATATATATTTTTAATTGAATTAACATATCGTAGCAAAGAAAATCATTTTACAGCCTTTTAAATAATAGAAATATATGTATGAAGATTTTAAATTTATTAGCATTGATTCATTTAAACGCCATCTATCGTGCAATAGATTAATGATCTCGTCATTGAATTTTAGCTTGCTATCGGAGTAAAACATTAAATGGATAGATCCGTTTAGGACAAAAGAGGCCATAGATGTCACTAAAATCAATTTTGCACAAAAATATAAGAGAGGATGCGAATATTATAAGTGTAAAACCGCAAATAAAGCCCTGTGGCCCTACCGCAAAAACGAAATTCGTAAATTTCGAGGATTTTTCTTTGTCACTCCAATCTTCCATAACTATCGAAATTTGTAAACATACATCGTGTCTTTGGCACTTTAAGTAAAAAGCCTACCACAGACTCCGAAAACCGTAAATTTAGAACATCTAGCTCTGTTATTTCAACAAAGGCGTCTTGAATTGATTAGGACAGCAACAAATCCCCAAAATTTGCTGATTTCGAAGTTCGCGGAAATCGAAATTCGTAAATTTCGAAGATTTTTCTCTGTCACTCCAACGAAGGTGTCGTGAGCGGGCAATGAGCGGGACTAATCCTCGAAATTTGCGGATTTCGATTTTCGCGGAAGGGCTGATGATGCTAATATGTAGATTTAGATAGAGCTCGAGATACGGTTTAACACCAAATGAATTATTAGATGTTTAGCAAATCCCTAAATATACGCTCCTGAATCTCTGTTGCCTATCATAGGCTCATTTCCGTCAAATTCGATATTTGCACCAGCAAAAATAAAAATCCCAAAAATATGCTCACGGCGCGAAATTTTAGAACTGCGGGAACGGTAGTGGCGTGGTGTCCACTATAGTTATAGTTAGGTATTTATATGAAAACAAAAATATAGAAATGTCGTGGAGTATTTAAAAATGAATATTGATGACGATTCTGTCAAATTTTATGGTAGGTAGTGCAGCGCCTACAGCCGCCACTGGTAATAGTAATAACTCGTATCTCGTATTATAAATCACGGTACAAATTTCATCATCATAAATATCATGATTGAAGCGTCAAGTTTTGAAATACCTATAATCATGCTATAATCACATGGATTTAGAATATGGATATGGATTTGACAACGTAATAATAATAGCAAGAACGAAAGGGATGGTCTTATGAAACTTTTTACTAGTGGAAGTGAAAAGGAACGATAATCGTCCGTCCTTATCACTGTGCCACTATTTTTTGTGTGTGTGTGTGTTACATGCTAAGTCTAAGTGCCACACACACAAGTATCTTCTTAGTAGTAAGTGACTATGTCTATCCCTCTTAGTGGCACACTATGTGCGGCCCCTCGTATAATCATAATAAGTATTACATTATAGTCTACATATAGCCGAATAGGTAACTTGCAAAATAGAATCACCACTGCGAGCGAACGAACGAGCGACGTTGCCAACTTGCCACTTAGCCAGTAGCTACAGCTGGCAACAAATTTACCGAAGAACTATGGCGAGATTGGCGAGGTTATTCTACCAAACCATTTTTTTTTTATTCCATTTGACCTTCGACGATAATGTTTCATTCCTACGTTCGAATTCAACATAGTTGAATAAAATACGATTATTAATAATTATATTAATCGTACATAGTTTACAAATATTAATATATTTAGGTATTTTAAGTATAGAATATTAACTCCGTAGGAAATTACGTATAAAGGAAAGACAAAATGAAGTGGCCGCCTTCCATCCATCCAGTGCAACGTATAATTCCAGAAATACCTCATGCACCCGTATTCGTCTGTTTGAAATTTTAAATTTGCCGCCATTTAATTATCGTGGGCACAAAAAAAATTGGATGGTAATTTATTAATGAAATTGATTGTAGTTTATAAGATCGGGCATCAACCTAGGAAAAAATCTGAATTCACCCGCGGGCCCCGTTCCTGTTGCCCTGTACGTGACGGCGCGCGCGCCTACTGCCCTCCCGCTCGCACACTCGCATAGTATATGCCTGAGCAACTATATGAAACGTGGCAATATTTTTAAAGATAGAATTGGTACTATTTATAATTATGTGCAATCATAAAGGCTGGGTCACACCAGATGCGTGTACGTGCGCGTTGCGTGGCCGCCACCCGTTGCCACCCACCTCCCGCCACTGCCACCCGTCGACACCCAACGCCACCCGTCGCCGCCCGCCATCTCCAGCCTCAGCCCGTCGCCACCCGCCTCCCCCCGCTGCCGCCCGCCACCCGTCGCCGCCCGCCTCCCCCCGCCGCCACCCGTCGCCACCCACCGCCACCCGCCTCCCGTCGCCGCCGCCCGCCTATCCCCGCTGCCACCCGTCACCACCCGTCGCCGCCCGCCTCACCCCGCTGGATGCGGGTGGCGCAGGACAGGTCATTGTGGCAATCTTTGGGGGAGGCTTACGTTCAGCAGTGGAAGTCTTTCGGCTGATATGATGATGATTATTATGATGATGAATTATTAGTCATAATAAAGTCTAAAAGTGGTAGAACACATTCTTTGTCGACTGTACATAGGTACGGTCGCACGGAGGCGCACAAATTTGAGTTTATTACTACATTTCAAGTAATAACTGATATACATACAGTCTGTTACCATCAAGCGGGCTTTTATTGGAGTTACATTTCTTTAGTTACATTTTTTAATTAAATAGTGCTCAGGACATTGTCAAAAATCTTCATCTAGGTATCATCATCATCATCATTTAAATATTTTGCAAACGGGTTATTCACGTAATTTACGTCGATAATTGCCGGACATGTATGTATGTTTGTATCGACATAAATTGCGTGAGTAACCCGTTTGCTAAATATTTAAATATGTTAGAGTCTCACGTTAGTTATAAATTCTAAAATCTTCATCTCGTTACTCAGTGACAATAAAAGCATCCATGATGGTCTAGTTGCTGCATGTAAGTATTATATGTATTTAGTTAGCTAATCCTCTAGGCTTATCGCGAACTTCGAAAAATGAAAATTTCGGCCATCTTTCTCTTGCAACTTATTTTCGATATGCAACTTATTTTCAATCGTATTTCGGTATACATAATTATACGTAGGTATAGTGTTTAGAGTTCAAATACCGGCGAGGAAATTATTTGTGTATTTATTTATCACGAATATTTGTTTCTTGGTCGTGGCTAGGAGGCAGCCAGGTATTTAAGTATCTATATGAATTTATCTCTCTAATATTCATTTTTACATGTCATTGAAAAATGTATGTTATCTTATGGTCACCAGCATTGCCTGAGGGGTGCGATCTACCCATTAGAATAGACGGGGCAGATTCGACCTACTGCCGACAAGGACGCGTATGACGGACTTGAGGCTTCGTCCGTTAGTACAGCGACGCACACCCAAACGTGACCATCTCCCTACCCCCAACATTTACAGCTTACAGACAATTTATATCTGGAGGTTTTTGATGGTCCAGCGTTTATCGTGGCATGTGTCACTCGTTAATATTAAAAAGTGACAGAAACTACGACAAACAATAAAAACGCAACCATCATCACTGCCTACTGGTATTAGACTGTACACATACAACCGTTGGCCACACACCACTGAATACGTTTAGTTATATTATTGCACTTACTACGCTTAAAGTCCGGCAAACCATGTTACGCATTTTAATAAATGCCCGGTCGCCGGTAACATACTGTATACATCAAATCATTGGGCAAAGGCTACTGAAAATGTTTGTTTAGGTATATTATTGAACTTAATAAAACTATAGTACGGTAGGTAACTCATATTACCGGTTTTTAAAAATACCCGGACGCCGGTAACAGATTGTATACCGGATGGAAATTATTTTTGGGTCAGTGAGGGCAACTACCAGATTCAGAGTAGCTACGCGAAAATAGTCTTAAAAGACTTTCCCTCGATTTTAAATTAATAAAGATTGGCGTTTACACATTTTGAAAAAACATACAGGGTGGGAGAAAATGGTCATTTTAGACAAACTTTTTTTTGACGCTAATATATCCTGTTTCTGTTCAGGACCAAAAGCTCGTAAGGGACCAAAAAAAATGTTTCGGCTAGAAAAGCCACAAATCAAAAATTTAAATTCACAATCAAATTGTATGAAAAATTAAAAAAAAAATCTCCCTTTATTTTTTATGCCCATCGATTCCATTCCTATCCAGTACCAATAGTTTCCTAGGGGTCACCTTACGGCGATGTACAAAGATGACAAAGATTCAAGAAAACTGGTTTCATAATTTTACTATGGGAAAAAAGTGTCTTTTATCTGTCACGATTGGCATAAAAATAAATGTCTTTGAAAATGATATGAAGGATTATACCTACATCTCATTTTTATTTAAGCAATTCGTTTTCGAGATATCAGCTCTCAAAGTCTGAAAAATGTGTCCCCCTCCCCCCTCTACTTTTTAAACTACGCGATATAAGATTCAAAAAAAATATATGTTATGCACATTAATAAGCTCTATCAACGATTTTTGGTTTGATTAAATTATCTCCTATAGTTTTTGAGGTAGGTTGATTTAACTGTATTTTTTTAATAATAAATTGATAATGGTACGGATTTACGGAACCCTTCGCGCGCGAGTCCGACTCGCACTTCGCCGGTTTTTTTTCCTAACAGGTTGAGTTTGGGCAGCAAAAAAAATACGTGTCCGTTATTTTAGACTACTCTATAACATTATATTATATCAAAATGAATCAAATCGAAGTCGGACAGTTGGGTACCCGAACCTTCCTTGTTAGAGTTGCGCGTGCAATTAAATTTGCCCCGTGACGTACAACACATGCGCGAGCGCGAGCGGTTATGCATTTCCAGCTCGCGGAGGTCGCCTCGCCCGCTCGGCGGCGGCGCCTCGTTGCCAGGTCTCTCGATCAGCTTTCCGCGTGAAGAAGGTGAAAAAGGTCGTACGTACATTTATTAAGTACCCACTATGTACCACATCTATTTGGGAAATTATTTTAGGTCTGTAAGGGCAGCTACCAGATTTAAAGTAATTAGAAGGCCTTAGAATACCTTCCTTCGATTTTAAATTAATGAAGATTAGCGTTTACAGTTTTTAGAAAAAATATACAGGATCCTGTTTCTATTCAGGATAAAAAGTTTGTATCTATGGGACCAAGTTTTTATACCAATCGATTCCATTCCTACCAATAGTTTCCCAATAATAGGTTCCAATTCAACTTACGGCAATGTACAAAAAAGCCAAAAATGAAAGAAAACCGTTCATACATTTACAATGGGAATAAATGAAATTTTAATTACATTAACTGTCACGCTAATTAATGTTGCCAATGTTTTCATACAATATTATTGTCATTTAGCATAGGAGGACTAATTAGTGAAAGTAATATCAAGAAATAACTAAGTCCATATCACACATCACATAATAACCTGAATATTACCGAATAACCTAGTTTTACATGTGTCAATAAAATTTATACCTACACAATAAAATTAAAATAACAGTGAATCTATCTAAAAGTAGTCTCCGTAATTTATCATCCATCACAGTTTATTTCGATATAATTTATTGAAGCTATTCAATCGACAAACAATTGATGTCTCTCCAGTTTTGCCAATGCGATTTTAAGGCCCGTCTCTCACGAGGCGACGCTCAAGCGATTTGCGTTTCATACCCGTATCCTACACGTCGCTTGTGAGGATCTGAGGATCCGCCATATATATTGATTTACGACCTTGCACACACGACGAGACACGAGACGCTTTGACGACGCGTTTGATATCATATCATATATCAGTCGCTCGCTACTGTCGTGCTGGTCGCACGCTATTCGAGTCGCATACGCGTTGCAGACGAAATAGCGGCGGCGGCGGAACTTTTTAATGTTAATTTCGTACAGGAGGTGGAAAAATATGCATGTTTGTACAATTATAAGATAAGCTGCCAGAGTATGTCAGGAAAAAGTATGTAACAGAAAAGTCGTGGATTGAGATTGGAAAAAAAAACTTAAATTATTAAAAGGTATACGGATGCATCCAGAATCATTTTTTATAATTCCACTTGTTTTTGTAATAAATATATAGCAAAATATTGTCTTCATCACTCGAGTCCTAGACATTATCGCACGAATGTGTTCCGCAACTGATGCAATGTCCGTGTTGTAATCATGTTTTTTCAATATATATCATAAAGCGACATCTACTGACAAGTAGTAGGGCCTACAATGGTACACCAGAAGCAATACTACCTACTCATCACTAGATGTCACTGTAAGTCCAAATATTATACAAGCTGTATTAATCCTTATGTATGACAACTAACGCCAACTAGTGCTGAAGTTATTCAACAGGCAAAATTTACTAACGCTGCCTAGTGTCGAGGTATATTTTGGCTGTCGCATATTTTTGTATGGGCTTGACATATCTGGTATTTCTTTTATTTATGATATAACAAGAGCATTTTGCCATTCAAATACTTTACAAGTAAAACAACAAACATAATTTAAATACGCAACAAATTTAGAAACAAATTCGATTTTGAAACGACTTTTTTTGAACATCCTGTATATGTTCGATAACTTCGATGTAATAATAGCTAATATGACAAAAGTGTAAAAAGTGGACGTTATACGAATGAATGATGGTAATTTTAAAACTCAAACCAAGTTAGCGTTATAAAACAACATTATTTAGATAAAAGTCTACATTTCAGCACTAATACCATACATTTTACAAAGCATTATGCGAAAAAAAAAGAAAATTTCGCAGTTCTTAATAAATATTGGAAAAAGAACTACAGAAATGATCTACCTTTGACATTTTGAATGCCTAAAAAACTTATTCTGTCAGCAGTAAAATTGCTCTGACAGTGCCCGCCATGACTCTTTTAAATGTCACTGGCGTGATGGGCACGACACCTTTAGGCGTTTTGGCGTTCATAATTAAAAGGGCATATTTTGAGCATTATACAATGTAAATTAAATATCAAAGAAACGAAACGAGTCCTCATACACCCACGTTCACTCAATGGTGACGATTAGATCGTCGCCTTCGAGTTTCTGTCCATTAGTTATGAGCACGGATTGTATGGTGCCCGCTTTAGGCGCTTGAACGATCATTTCCATTTTCATCGCCGATAGGACCGCTATCGCTTGTCCTTTTTCAACTTTGTCGCCTTCCTTCACTTTCACGGCTGTGGGGATAAAATTATTTCAGAAACTTCGATTAAACCAGTACACAGTACAAATTGCATAGATTCCCATACAAAACGATGATATTTTGTAGAATTGTACGCTTGTAAAGTTTTGTGGGTTTGGCCCTTGGTAAATATAGTCCCAATTTGATAACCAAATCATGAAATTTTATGACATATGAATTGAGGATTAAAATTATTTTGTACTCACATAAAACGGTGCCTGGCATTGGGGCTCCAACTTGGTTCTTGTCACCTTTGATAGCTTTGGGATGGATCTTCATTTCCTGTAAATAAAACATAATTGTTAGTTACTCGTATGGTAAAATGTAAAAGAAAACACATGTAGAAACAAAATCAAACAGAGTTGTGGACAGTTGTGAAATTACTTGAAATACAAAAACTGTTTTGATTTATATGAATTGAATATTAACCGGTTTTTAAATAGGACATCGTTTATTATTAAATTCAAACAAATAAAAACCGTTTTTCAATGGGAAGTCATGCAGACAAGATCTCTATTTATACAAAATTACGTTAATGGTTAAAAAGCCCTTTTGAAAAGAAACTGAAGTTGTTATTATTTTATACTTTTGTATGTTTATAGTTATAATATTGTCATACCTTGCTCGCAGTTTCGTCCTTTATAAACACGCTTCTCAGCTGTCCGTTTAATTCGAAGAACACTTCTCTCTCTCCCGCCGCTGTCATTTCATCTGAGACGGCTAGTGTGCGGATATCGAGTGTTTTTCCACGCTCTATCTTCACTTCGATGCTTTCGCCGACCTGAAATAGTAGATTGTGATCAAAAATATATAATTTCGGCACTGAATCCAGGATGAAGCGATGGTTCCATCGGAATCGGGTGGGATCCATCGAAATAGCAAAGTGGTAAATCTTTCTTATCAATATCAAAGACGTAATCCAAATGTCCAGCGTCTTCAGTTGAAAGTAAAAAAAGGTAAACAAATATGGCTGACTTTCCATAGCATTTCACGTCTTTGACACATATCGTGAAACACGTACGCAGATATACTTTTACGTTAATACTAATAAACATTAATAATTTTAACAAAAAATATATGTGAACTTCAGGTTTCAGGTTTTAAGTTGGTGATAAAACAAAGAGTGTGTTATGAAAGTGTGTTATTATTATACCTAGATATTTTTCTAGCAGGAACGAGAGATTGACAAAAATGTCAAATAATTTACATCGACATTAAATGTTATCGATTAATTCACCCTATTCTTATAAAGATGCTAACTTCGTAAACTCAGGTAACCAAGAAATACACGACTCATCTAGGCTTTGTTTTAAATATCGAATACTTCATATTAATTATTTCCTATGTCGTTAGAGTATATTTTATTAGTCTTTGTGTTTTTTTTATGGCTACTCAATACAAAATATAAGAAAAATAATGTATCGTTTTAAATATGATTTGCATTCTTGTAATTTACCTCTAAGTTACGGCACATTATTTATTTACTCAATTTATTTATCGACTACTATAAAACTCATCGATAATAGTTATGTCGATGTTTATTTTGTCAATCTCTCGTTCCTGCTAGAAAAATATCGAGGTATAGTGATTATACTGATTATGAAATAATGCAAATTTTCAGGTTTGTTTACATTTCTTTACTTTCAACTGACGAATGGTATACAAGTTTTTGAGAAAAGCTCAATTGTATAGAAATGCTCTTAGATGGTTCCAAAAGACTCACCGAAGGTCCAACAAGGAAGGTCTTAGTATCAAAATGCTTGACGGGTCCATATTTCTCTCGGATCCGGAAGAAATCGTTGGCCACTTGTGGATACATGGCGGCAGACATTACGTCGTAATCTGTCACCTGTGGGAATGAAACATAATATTTTGATATTGATAAATATATAAATACTGGGTGATACTTTTTTGTAAACGGGGTGTAAAAATAATGATTTGATTTTCGCCGAAAAAAAAACCTAATAATACTACAATTTTGGAATTCTAACTGTCGTGAGTCTCAAATAAGAAAATATTAAGTAAGGTCTATATCACGTAATTCATAAATATCACATAAATGTTTAAACAATTTTCGACTTAAATTAAGCGAGTGATTTATTTCACTAACATTTCAGAATACTACATTTTGTAGTATTCTGAAATTCATGCACGGATATTTATGTATGTATTCTTATACTTCTTTACAAAACTCATAATTTAGTGACAAATATTCACGCTTAATAATATAGTAATAAATATCCTGAACGGGATTAATGATAGATAGGAATTTAAATTAATATGAATAGGGGACACATCATACCAGAGTTACGAAAATCAGATTGCGATTAGTCCTTTAGATCACGGTAGCATATAAAGTAATTGATAGTTGTAATCGTAATCTGATTTGCACAAGGGTCATACATACAATAAGGAAGAGACAACATGACCCGCAAAACTTACAAACAAACAAATACACCTTTTTCAAATATGTATGGACTCGAGATGGTGCTCCCACACTGATTGTTATATCTGTTGTAAAAAGTCCTACCTGTAGTACTTCGGTCAAAATTCTTTTTGTTGTCTTGTTTCATACCACTTTGTCACGCTTTTAGTTGCTATCTCGACTCAGTATATAAAAAAAAAATCCGGTGCACTTGTATTTCTTTTTCACGCTAGATTTTAATCCAAACATCAGAAATTGAAAACAAAACATCATCTCATATAAAAATCACCACTGCGTCACGTTTTTTAGGGACAAAGACAACGAAAAGAATTTTGACCCACTTATTAAAAATCGATCAAATTTTAATTGATTTTAATAAGAAAAGGGTTGCATATGTTTCGGATCGTAACATTTTCGGACTAACTGAATGATTTCAGTTAGTCCGATTTTTTACCTTTTCAGCAGGAAATAACTTTGAAAATTTAATGACAAATTTTGGACATTTTTCTTGTATGTCTTGTAACAGGGTCATTCTTTGAAACTATGTCAACGATCCTTTCCCATTTTGTGTGAAAATAACGTTGCAACAAAGACTATACATATTTTTTGAGAATTACCGAACAGATATTACAACCACTGACAGCGCCATAAGGGAGAAATTGACGAATAAACTAACAATAGGAAATTGTCGTACAATGATCTAGAACGCGTATCAGTTTAAGACCACAAGTCAAACAAAGGTTAGTAACATTATCACTCGGAAATACGCTTCGGAAGCGAGTCCTGAACCAACCACATAGTCTATTTCACCGGTTACAAAGTTCTGAAAAACATCACAAATGTAAGAATGAACGAAATGAATGAAATTACTTCGTATTTTATATCTGTCTTAATGTCACTTCCTATTTGTTAGAGTTTAAGGCGATACCTGCGTATTTTAGTGCTAGGGAGATTTCAAATTTCTCAAAATGTACTTGAAATCCGAGTTCAAAATCTCGACGAATGACTTAAAACTCTGTATCGCAGTGGGTTCTAAAATGGAAACATGATGATGTTTTCTTCATCACTAAATTTGATCGCGTGTTTTAAAGTACCGGAATATGATATGAATTTACGAACATGATTACGACTAATTGATCCAATGGTTGACTGGTAGAGAATGCCTTAAGGCATTATCCGCCATTTGTACTTTTTTTTGTAACTGTGCAATAAAGGTTAACTAAATAAATTATATGAGGTTTCTCAAATTTTTCGTGATTTGTCCAAAAAGTCAATACTAATGAGCGGTACATCCCTTTCTCATTTGTTGGAGCCATACTTAAAGGTCTTCGCATATTATAACAACTTCACGCCAACGCGGCAGCAACTCTACTCACACTTTCGATCAAGACTCGGAACCGGTTTTTTTCGAGAACCTCGAAATAGCCCAATATTTAAAATGTTTTATATTCTTTATGTATTACTCAAAATGTTATAAAATAACCAACGTTGTATTTTTAAATTACTCCATTAACAAAGAATTGATATACCGAAGAACAAAAAAGAACGGAAATCGTACACTACTTTGATATAATTTTTTGAAATTAATCCTAGTATAGTTGAATTATCGAGAAGATGGAATTGCATATATGTAGTGGTATCGCGTATTTACAATGTATTGTGTGCTATTGTGTGTGTTTTATCGACTCATGTATTGGCATTATCCGACTAATAGTAAAGATACAAGGTTCACTTTAAAAGTGTTGCTTTAGTAACACCACTACAAATGCAATTCCATCTTCTCGATAATTCAACTATACGTATGATATAGGATTTAAATTTCAATATTTGGCACAGAGTCGAGTCGCCGTTGAGTCGTTATAATGTGCGAAGATCTTAAAGGTGTCTCTTTCTAGGGTGTGGTTTATGGAAGCACAGGTATCGTCTTACCGCGTCGTATATTCGATATTCTTATATTTACCTGAGGGTAGGTTTCTTGAATGTCAGCCTTGAGTTTGTCGAAATCGAGAGGCGGCATTTCAGCGCCAGGCCTTCCGTCGATTCTCTTCATATCCTTTAGTACTTTAGATCTGTAAAAATAAAACTTGGCTGTTTTCAAGGCACGAAACCGGTTCGAATAGCGTTTGTGTTTTACTCCGAACTATCATGCGCAAATGTTTTAGGAACTTTATTGTAACCTAAATAAACCGGTTTATTTAACAACTGATTCCGACAGCTATCGAGTGACAAGTTGACAACTTGTATTTCGGTGGAATAAACCGGTTTCTAATGTTATAAACCGGTTCCGGACAGGAACGTTATGACGTTGCTTTAGAAACCGGTTTAAAAAAAATTACCGGTATCCGAAGCCTTTCTGCATTCTTAATATGTCAAAACTTTTACTTTACGTTATGTAAATGTCGTTGAATATTATATACAGAGACTACTGAGCTATGGGGGTCGTCGAAGGTTTCACAGATCCATAATAAGATCACATGGGTTTTTAATTAAGGTCTAAACGAATGACGTTTTGAGGGGACGTAAAGTTTTTTACTATCAAAAAAGTACCATCTATACTGAAAAAATAATTTTACAATAACTTAAAGTATCTTGTGTATTTACCTCAAAGGTTCCGGGTACCCTCCATGCGGCTGCCCGATAGCTCCCTGAAGGAACTCCACAACGGACTTGGGGAACGACAGTTCTTCAGCCTTCTCTTCAATGTCTTTGGCTGTCAGTTTGTTCTGCACCATAAATTGGGCAAGGTCGCCCACCACTTTAGAGGAGGGGGTGACTTTGATTATGTCGCCTAAGATGAGGTTTGCTTCTCTGTAAATAAATAAAACAAAATACATAAATTAATAAATATTTTGGGACATCTTACACAAATCGACCTAGTCCCACGGTAAGCTCAATTAAGGCTTGTGTTGTGAGTACCAGGCGACGATATATATAATAGATAGATACATATAGATACTTAAATACATAGACAGCCATGACCGAGGAACAAATATTTGCGATAAATAAATACACAAATAATACCCTCGCCGGGATTCGAACCCGGAACCTCTTGCTTCGTAGGCAGGGTCACTACCAACTAGGCTACGGAGGCTGACAAATGGTTAAATAACATGATGATAACATTTCTTTCAGATGTCAAATGCTATGGGAAGTCAGCCATATTTGTTAACATTTTTTGTTTTCTGATGACGAATATTATAGTAAGGAATTTAGCAATAGGGCATTTCTTTGACAGTTTCAACCGCCGTGACTTCAGTGGCAACATTATTACCCGATTTCCGTGGGTATCTAATTTTTTTTTAATATCTTTGTATTTGTCAACTACGTCTACCAAGATATCCGAAAATTCATACATATCTTATGCCGCGGCCACGACATTGGTCTAAGGCGACCGGCTTAGCGGGAAACCATACGTGCGAGAGGGAGTACCCATATCGGCATCCCGCTCCAACTCATGGATTCGCTCGCCGCTGGTCGCCTTACACCAATGTCGTGGTCGGGCCTTTAAGGGATTCGTGTGATAATGAAAAAGAGAAAAAGGCTGCCACCGAAGTCACAGCGGTTGAAATGCTCGGAGAATTGCCCAATATTGAGCCTGCGACCATATATAACATGGACGTCTAACGCCAGCTCAAAAATGCCCCCAAAACCAATTGTTCAATTGTGCCAAGATGGGCAGGACATAGCGCTTTTCTTAACACCGCGCATATTTCGGCGCAACATCTTTGACAAACGTTTATAGAATATAGCCAACCAAAACTTTGATGGACCAATCACAACTATTTTTAAACGGTGGTTTAAGTTTTTATAGGTTGATATTGAAATTCATTACCGTGATGCATTGAGAGGGTGACACTTGTCAACTAAAATTCAGGACCGTTTTAGAAAGGCAATTTAGCATGGCGTCCGGCTTCTTTTTATTTGTTCGTAGTATTGAGCAGATAACAATTTCACAAGATTACCTGTAAGCCTTCTTCACAGCTTCAAACTGTGATCCAAGACCCAATGAGAAAGCCTGGAATTGCAGATTGGTGTATTGCCCGCCGGGAATTTCGTTCAGGTACACATCGGCGTTGCCGGATTTCATCGTGGCCGTGCATTCGAACGGACCGTACAGGGTGCGGGCTTGCTCCCAGTACGCTGAGTATTCTGATACTTTCTGGAGTGGGATTCCTGTAGACAATTAGAGTTAGTTAATCAACAATATATGTCAAAGCAGCAATAACCTTTTAACCGTCTAAGGGCTTATTTTTCAATCGCAAAATAAACCTATCCATTACTTAGTTAAAATGATCACCATCCTTTTCTAAAATCATCAGTCAAAAAAGAGCGGGGCTAACATTTATTTGACACATACTGTTAACTGGGGATTGAAAAATCAGTCCTTAGTCTGATATGATATGTCTGACAGTTCACCTCGCCAGAATCTGATAAATAAGACAAATGTCTATGATGTTTGTATGATGCGTCTGGTTTTATGACTTAACTCCTCTGTCCAGGCAATTCGCCTCTGGAACACTCTTCCATTTGATATTAAAATTTCCACCAGCAAATTGGCTTAAGGTATATGCAGACCAAAAGAGCATTCGCTGTTCTATCCCCCACTCTACGAAATCAACGAATCACGTTTCGTGTAACGATCGAAATTCGTAGAGTAGGGGGATAGAACAGCGAATGCTATGTTGGTCTGCATGCACCTTAATAAACAGTCGGTCCGTGCTTTCTTTGTTAGCAGATTAAACAATCAGATTCAAAATCTCACACATTTCGTCTACACGAAATAATTATACGTATTAATATATATATATATCTAATACATGTATGTTATTTAAATATGTAAGCATATTTATGTCGCAGGGTAGTTTCTTCAACAGAAATTAATCTTATATCGCATCGCCCACAAATTCTCTCATTTGCCTTAAGGTTGACAAAACTGCTTGGTTGCTCTTAGAAAATATGAGCGCTGTACCATATTAGTGACATTGCCATACCATTTGTAATTTTTGGTGACAAAACTGCTCGGTCGCTCTTGATAGATATGAGCGCCGGACCATTTTAGTGACGTTGCCATACCATTTGTAGTTTTTGATAACAATTTCGCCTTTTAAGTGACAAAACCGCTCGGTCGCTCTTAGAAAATATGAGCTCCGGACCATTTTTAGGTGCCACATAACAAACATTATGTCGCTTCGTAGCCAACACTTTTAGCCATCAAAAACCGCTACATCGCTATGTGAATCTGTAGGCTTAGGACATCATTGTTGTGACAATATGTCGCCGCAGGATAGACTATTCGTCCCACTTTTATTAATATAGTAAGTAAAAGACGGGAAATCTATCTCGCAGCGAAATACTGTCGCACCAGTTATGTGCTAAGCGGGCTGGCAATAACTCACTTGTGTCCTGAGTGGAGTCCATAAGGCAGGCGACGAGCGAAAACACTCGAATTTCGCCTTTTCAGTGTCAAAACTTCTCGGTCACTATTAGTAATATGAGCGCCAGACCATTTTAGTGACATTGCCATACCATTTGTATTTTTAGTGACAAAATTGCTCCGTCGCTCTTAGAAAATATTACAACATTTTTAGTGTCATTACCCATAA
This sequence comes from Thaumatotibia leucotreta, assembly GCA_025490895.1. Lineage (NCBI taxonomy): Eukaryota > Metazoa > Arthropoda > Insecta > Lepidoptera > Tortricidae > Thaumatotibia > Thaumatotibia leucotreta. The sequence goes on from JALPQI010017270.1 coordinate 27,334, forward strand.
CGTACATATTTCGCTTCGTATCACTTTTAGCTATCACAAACCGCTGCACCGCTATGTGAATCTGGCAATAACTGACTTGTGTCCTGAGTGGAGCCCATAAGGCAGGCGACGAGCGCGCCCATGCTGGGCTGGCTCGTCATGCCGGACATGCTGTCGGCGGCGGCGTCCACCACGTCGGCGCCGGCGCGGGCGCACGCCAGCATGGCCGCCACGCCGGCGCCGGACGTGTCGTGTGTGCACTGCGATCGCACTTTTACTGACACTAGCCGATTCCATTTAAACACTCGAATTTCGGTTTAGTGACAAAACTGCTCGGTCACTATTAATAATATGAGCGCCAGACCATTTTAGTGACATTGCTATACTATTTGTATTTTTAGTGACAAAACTGCTCGGTCACTATTAATAATATGAGAGCCAGACCATTTGTATTTTTTGGTGACAAAACTGCTTGGTCGCTATTAATAAATATGAGCGCTGGACTATTTTAGTGACATTGCTATAGGTACCATTTGTATTTTTTGGTGACAAAACTGCTTGGTCACTCTTAATAAATAAGAGCGCTGGACTATTTTAGTGACATTGTCATACCATTTGTATTTTTAGTGACAAAACTGCTCGGTCGCTCATAGAAGAACATAAACGCCGGACAATTTTTAGTGACATTGCCTATAACAAACATATTTCGCTTCGTCCCTACCACTTTTAGCTATCACAAACCGCTGCACCGCTATGTGAATCTGGCAATAACTGACTTGTGTCCTGAGTGGAGCCCATAAGGCAGGCGACGAGCGCGCCCATGCTGGGCTGGCTCGTCATGCCGGACATGCTGTCGGCGGCGGCGTCCACCACGTCGGCGCCGGCGCGGGCGCACGCCAGCATGGCCGCCACGCCGGCGCCGGACGTGTCGTGTGTGCACATAGATCGCACTTTTACTGACACTAGCCGATTCCATTTAAACACTCGAATTTCGCCTTTTTAGTGACAAAACTGCTCACTATTAATAATATGAGCGCCAGAGCATTTTAGTGACATTGCCATACCATTTATATTTTTAGTGACATTTAAACACTCGAATTACGGCATTTTAGTGACAAAACTGCTCGGTCACTATTAATAATATGAGAGCCAGACCATTTGTATTTTTTGGTGACAAAACTGCTTGGTCGCTATTAATAATATGAGAGACAGACCATTTTAGTGACATTGCCGTACTATTTGTATTTTTTGGTGACAAAACTGTTGGTAGCTCTTAATAAATATGAGCGCTGGACTATTTTAGTGACATTGCCATACCATTTGTATTTATAGTGACAAAACTGCTCCATCGCTCTTAGAAAATATCAGAACATTTTTAGTGTCATTACCCATAAGTTACATATTTCGCTTCGTCCCTACCACTTTTAGCTATCACAAACCGCTACACCGCTATGTGAATCTGGCAATAACTGACTTGTGTCCTGAGTGGAGCCCATAAGGCAGGCGACGAGCGCGCCCATGCTGGGCTGGCTCGTCATGCCGGACATGCTGTCGGCGGCGGCGTCCACCACGTCGGCGCCGGCGCGGGCGCACGCCAGCATGGCCGCCACGCCGGCGCCGGACGTGTCGTGTGTGCACATAGATCGCACTTTTACTGACACTAGCCGATTCCATTTAAAACC
>JALPQI010017271.1:0-29728 GCA_025490895.1 Thaumatotibia leucotreta
CTCTCGGAAGTGATACACTGCTACTAATATTAATTTGCTTGTGGAATAACATGAAATTCTGAATAACTTGAATTATTTCTCCTTGGCGAACGAGTTTTGGGGTTTTTGATCAATTATCCAATAAAAGGGTTTCGTAAATATTATTCTTACATAACTGAGGTGTGTAATCATGCTAAAGAATGTTGATATTGCCTTAAACTCAGGGATTTGGAAGTTTCGTTACTTGGAAATAATTATATTAAAATATCTGATAGCTATATAATTTTAATGCGCCAGGCCAGACCCGACTAAGTACCAAAGTGTATTAACCTCCTGCCGCCCAGGCAATAAAAATTGCCAGTTAATTTTGAATTAATAGTGCAGGAAATAGAATAGGCTTTGATTTGTTTAAGGAGACCTTTTAATAGGCCTCTGGGCGGCAGGAGGTTAAGATACCTACCTATATCTAAGAATGTTTCCTACGAATGATACTAATAAATATAATTTGTAATTACTTATCAATGGGCAGCCAATTCCTCGTGCCTACATTTTTTAATTTGCCATCTGGTTCAACTGACTGGTTGGTCAGAGTATAATTTTGTTATTTAACAAAATAATTGTTTAAGAAGATTTTGAACTTTCTCGACTACCGAATAAAAATATAGTCAAAGTCACAAAAAATCTAGCTCATTCATTTCATTATAATAGGAAAAGCCACTCAAATTTATTTTTATAAGACTGTACTTGATTGCAGTTATTGTATGATTCTTACGTAGGAAAACTTTAAAGAATATACCTTGAAAAAATATAAATCAAATAAAATACACTGTGGCTATTCTTAAAATTCAAAGCTAATTTGATTACCTACATATAAAAAAAATAAAAAATACACTTTAAAAAAAAATTAATTAATCTACAATTGTTTGACATCTCTAGGCCAAATAGATTATAAATCTATGGTACACTAATTAGTTCGACTGACAATTTTACGACTATACCTAGTATTCATGTCAATAAAGTCGTGTGACCCCAATTGTAATCGCCACAGTCATTTCAGGGCGTTGTCAAAATCAAAAACCAAGCCGCTGAATCAGTTGCGCAAGCACATGCAAAGCCACTTACGTTGACATATGTGTAACAGTCAGGCTGATAACTACAGATCTAGATGGCTATCTGCGCGTCTTATCACAATGGCATAAGAGTCAAAATAACGCTGGAGGCGTGGTAGCTCGACTGTGCAAATACTGCTTCTTGCTAGGTTGTCCATGTTGTCGGCTGTTTAATGAGATTTTGTTGTAAACTGTTTATATGTCATAATTCAGAAAAATATCACATAGGTACCTATCACAGAAAGGTATATTGCCTTAACTCTTATTTTTTTTAGGTTTTCTCCAAGAACAAATATCTTTTTATGGGTAATTTTCTCATGACTGCAAGTACGTCTTACCGTCACTAGATGGCCCTCGCGAAAATTAGACCCCATTTTTTTTAAAGGGCCTTGGCAAAGTTGTGTAGTATCTACGTATTTTTTGAGTAAAATTGTAAGAGTTGTGATGTTGCCCTAACTTGTATTTTCATAAAGCACGTAGGTAGGTGATTTTTCAAGGCTAATATGTTTAGGTAGTAGGTACGTAATACTCGTAAATAGTGGTCGGAACTATGGGTGCAAAACTTTAACAAAACTTGTCAAATGGACATGAAAGATCACATACATCCATAAAATATACGTATCTACACACTTGAACAATGAAAGTTCAAGATTCAGAGATAATCATTAAATTTGTATACAGATTTTTCAATAATATTCGTATTTTTCTGGGCTAAAGTTTACCCCTATTGTAAAGTTTTGCACCCATAGTTCGTTCCTTAATAATAAACTTACTTATTATTAGGGAACGATTATCACCAAAATGTTTATTATTGACATAAAAAACTGTTTCATTGCAATCGAGTTGTCTAATAAATCGAGTTTGGGGATAAGGTCGTTTGTTTTATTAAGGAGTTGATCTTGATTTCTTGATTCAAATAAAAATTAACCGTGTAATAGCTTTGACAAATTGTAAACTTCAACTATCATTTATGTTACATTTAGGTATTTAGATTTAATGTCCTCTAATTTGATCGAGATTAATATTCTCTCTTGTCGAGATAAGCCGTATGCAAAATTTTAGACAGCATTTTTTATTAAATAGGCCATGTGCTTGTTTACTTGTCCAAAAAAGGTATGCAGTGGTTGTCTACTCTTAGTGGAACAAAGCCAACTATTTTACTAGTGCTATTGACTATTAGTTGACCATGATAAAAAAGGTATGCAGTGGTTGTCTGCTCTTAGTGGAACAAAGCCAACTATTTTACTAGTGCTATTGGCTATTAGTTGACCATGATAGCCTAAGCCTAATAGTATGCATGAACTGTAGACGTACCATGAGTTGGAAAGAAAATGATACCTAGGTTAGGTTTTGCTCGATACGTAATGCATTTTATCATGCTCGCACTGGTATATTGGAATGAGTGCGATGGCCTGCTTTACGTATCGAGTAAAACCTAGCGTTACCGATACTTGCAAAATTATGGTACGGTTATTGGGTTCGATTTGCGTTTTGGTTTCCGATGTATTTTGTCTTTCCTCAGGTAACTTAGGCACTTTTAGTCCGGGTACATTTAGTTTTCGGCCTTCCATAGCTCCGTCTTTTGACAACTAAAAGGCCCAAAACCACGATGGACGACAATCCGATTACTATATCTTTTCTGTTACAAAAACTCTCTGGTGACTGTTCCCCACTCGTGGTCACTCTACCTGCAAATGGCTAGGTTGCCTTTCACCCCGCTACCAACGCTTTGTTCTGAGGACATAATATCATAAATCACTGCACACATTTAATTATCCTTTAATTCCATTTGCCCAAGCTGTATTGCCGCTTAATAAATAATAGATTAATGTCTACAAGTATTAAAATAGGTACAGGTACAGTCGCAATCAATACATTTCAAAACGTATGCCCGACACGGGTCAAAAGTGTTAACATGATTTTTGTACGTATTATTAAAAAGTATCTCATACCTATGTAGCAGAATGTAATTAGATATATCTAGCCACCTAATTTATTTGATCAATGTCTATTTCTTAAGTTAATTTGTATGCGTAAGTAAGTACAAAGACTTTACATTATGTCGTCGTACGAGAATAGTTTTAGGTCTCCACCTCGCTTTAGTTTTTTTTATTAGGTAGGTATCATTTATTAATCTAATTAAATACCGTACCTTAAAGTAATGGCAAGATTCAAGATTCAAGATTCAAGATTCAAAGATTCAGATTCAAGATTTCAGGCATCCACAAAATCGGGTTTCTTCCGGGATAAATGGAGCACTAGAGAAGAGAAATTATAATGATGATAAACATGAGGTAACAATAACAATGCTAATAAGACAGGATAGATAAACAGCTCGTTAATTATAGCTCATTAAGCATTCTTGGTATTGTTGATATCCACATTTAGCTTCGTTCATACCACACGTATTGAAAGAATAAGTCCAAGCAATATCCATTCAACTTCAAACCGCCTGACCAAAAGTGAGAGGTCCACATATGGCCACATTATACCCATTAACGTCCGTTCGGGTCACTCATGAGCATGACACACGTGTGGTTTGAACTGGTTTTAGCCCTTTAAAATTAACTAGGTACATGTTTTAGTGTACCTACCTATAAGAATTATGCATGTTACTTAGTTGTTAGACATAAGAATAGGTTATTTAATGCCAACAGCTACGCAAGTGCCCGCCTGTGAAACGTTGATGGGTCAATATCTGAGCGTTTCAACCGCCTAATTTTGGTGGCATCATTTTTGCCGAAGTTTCTATTCGTTACAATGTGCTACTTTGTCATTTGAAGGAAGCACGGTAGGTAGGTACCTTATACAAATGACGAAATTTAAAATTGAGACGTGTAAAAGCCTCGGCAAAAATGATGCCACCAAAATTAGGCGGTTGAATCGCTTAGATTAATCACCCTGATAGTGGATAACTTATAGACATATTCAACTAAAGCGACAATAACACTTGGTTGCCGGGCAACCGACATGTTTGCATACGGCGAACGACCAAGTGTAATTTCCACTTAAGTATTACCATAGGTCAACGTCCACTCATATTCAATTTCTTCGTGACCCAGATTGCCCAGCATTTTGCAAATTTTCGACCTTCTAAGTTTTACAAAAGGCTTCGACGGTCACGATGCCAAAAACTCACGACCCACTTTGCGCTAAGCATATGACAAACCATTTATTAGTAAATGGACTTAGAATGTTTTGATTAATCTAAGATTGTTAAATTACCTAATTACTAATGTATCTAAGTGCAGTATTATGAAACGGCCCAAGGTTTTGCGTTTGCGGTCGCCGGCCGGCCAAAATCACTCATCAGTGAAATATTAGAGGGTCAATTTAACTTGTATTCATGACAAGTTGTGACATTGCGACCATTAGACTATTAAGATATCATCATCATTTCAGCCATAAGACAGCCACTGCTTAACCCCCTATAGCCCCCCCCCCCCCTTTTAGGCTTCAGAAGACAGAACAAATAAAACAAGGAAGCCGCACGCCATACTAACTTGTCTATAAAAACGGTCCTGAATTTTTGTAGACAAGTGTCACCCCCTCTTCAATGCATCACGGTAATAAATTTCAATGTCAACCTATAAAAAAATTGATACGTGATTTACTTTCGTACGTACGTAATTATTATTATTGAAATGTGTTAACAATATAATCCAATAAAATGTATGTGTTAAAAAAATCTAATAGTTTTATTTATGATTCACGCATCAAGTAGGTATTTCACGTGTAAATACCTACTTACTTTTGAAGTTATTTGTACATGATTAAAATTATTACTAATGACGACTAATGATTAATAATTAACAATAAAACTATTTGGGATCACCCTAAATGGAGCGTGACGTCAAATTGATGTCATCGGCATGTAAATTACGGGCCCTGCTTATTTATTTTTTATTACTCTCATTTTAGCCGCTCTATACAAAAAAAACCTGTCCAGTTTAATAAAAATCACGTAACGTATGCAACGACCTTTAATTTAAAGCGTACATCGACGCAACTGCATTGCAACAATGCATTTCGACATCTAGAATGCATCTAACATATAAAGTAGAAACAAAGAAAGTGCAATGATTTAACGTGGATGCTAACAATGTGCGGAACATCTCAATATTACCTAACATACCTTTTTAGATAAGAGCGGAGATAATGCAGAAATTTCCTATGGCTACTAGCTATGTCTAATATTGGTTTTCCACCAGAGGTATGCTAAATATGGACGCGTTTGATAACTGAGTACAACTTCTCACTCATATTAAATAAAACTAGCGACCCGCCCCGGCTTCGCACGGGTATTATACCTACAATAAACCTTCCTCTTGAATTACTCTACCTGTTAAAAAAATCTCATCGAAATCCGTTGCGTAGTTTTAAAGATTTAAGTGTACAGAGGGACATAGGGACAGAAAAAGTGACTTTATTTTATACTACACTCGCGGTCAATGAATACGGGTCAGGTGGATTTTTTCATAGAAAATAATGCAAACATGCAGATTTCAAATATTTTCTTTAAATATTTATAGTGTAGGTAAAAACAATTTTTAAATCAGGTTGTATTGGAATTACCCTAAATTTATAAATAAATCCAAAAAAAACTTTAAAATTGTCGTTAGGTCGGTTTGTAGAGACAAAATTGTAGACCGTTTAAGAAAACCACCTAAAATGTATGGTAATACGAGTTTTTAAATCATGAGTTGCTATTTTTATATCTACGAAGTCATCTGACGTTAAAGTTCCGTGTTTTTCGGATCGGGTGAAAACTTCAGGGAAATGCCAATAGAATCTGATGTTAAATACGGTTCCTTATATATGAGTCATTCTTTAAAATAACAAAAAACTAGCTGATAAAAACTATTATTTAGATCAGAATTATGCATGTAATTCGAATAGAAACAATTTACAAAATCTTGATTAGAATTATTATTGTTCAATTAGTTATCCGAGGGAGAGGCTTAAATAAATCTGTTTTATTACTTCCAGGCAGAAGGAACGGCGAGGATAGGCAGGCGACTGCCAACACACAGGCCAACAGAAGAAAGCGTAGCTCTTGAAAAAGAGGATGCTACTACTCCAAGAACAAGAGGCTCGAGGAGAAGAGAAGAGACCGCACCGCAGCCAGCTGTCAGAAGGACGAGGACACGCGCCCCACAAGTCGAAGATGCCACTGAACCACAAACTAAAAGGAATAAAACAAACGAACGCTTCGATTCGAAAAGAACCTACAGTCGAACCCGGAATAAGACTGACGCAGAAGATGATACCCCTAAAGCAAATGTCATCAGAAGTAGAACACGGTTCAATAGACCAGCACCAACTCCCACGACGAAAGCACCAGAAACGACTTCTCCACATATAGATGAAAGTAAAATAGAAGTTATAAATTCGACCCTAGAGGAAATAACCAGAATGGTTTTTAAAGAATATGAACCTGTCACACAGTCGATTCGCAAAAGTGCAACTAGAACTATCGAAAGTGTTACTCCGCGAAGACGAGGCCGAGTCAATACTAGAACCAGTGTCCAGTCAGACCTAACCGGTTCCGGGACGACAAATACAATTTCGATTTCTGAAAAAGGACCTACTACTGATAAAATGATAGATCTAAGAGGTTCCAGAAAACTAAGGTATAAACCGCGACCATCGGAAACTGATACAAATTTAACAGGTCTCGGTATTACTTCAAATGAGGTTAAACAGTCTAGTCAAAAGGAGACCCCTAGTCAAGAGACCAAGATATCCGCTCCGGCAGAAGAAAACATTCAACAAAGTACTGAAACGAACCCCATTAAAACGACAACTTTGAAGGTAATGAGGATAGTGAGACGTCCTATCCAAAGAGGAAAGGGAAGTTTCAAACCAACGGCGTCCGAGCATCTTCCTAAAAAACGTTCAGATGAAGTAAGTGAGGACGACAATTATCCTGAACCTTTCAAAGCACTGCTACACGCTAAAAATGCTTCGGTAAGTTTTTAGATATCTGATAGTTAGGTATACATCTTCTCTCTCAACATTGGTCTTAAGTACTTACAATATGTCAAAATTTTACATTTTCAGACACAAACTACCTCTCCGAACGAGGAGAGCTTGACAGTGAAAGCATCACACAAAGTCTATGATTCTCTTGCACCATCATCACAATCAACACTTACAAGTTCTTTTAAGAATAAATACTCACGGGTAATTGCACTTACTTATCACAATTTCAACAAAGTACTGTAATACTGTAGTTGTAGATTGTAATGAAAACACAACTTAGAATATTTCAGCACACTACATATTTCATCGAATAGTAAATCGTTTTTTTTTATTTAATTATTTATTTATAAACATGACATCTATCATTATGTATAAATAAAAAGTTGTATTGCTTGTGTTACAGTTACGGCCTAAAATCAATATAGAAAAGGAATCAAAAAATGACAACAAACAAATTGATAAAACTACTGAAAGCACTGTTGCACCAAAAGTGGTTTCGACAAAAGAACCCAGCTATAAGTTTCGGTCTCAGCAAACTACAAGAAGTAGAAAATTTAGTTCACTTACTTCCACTACGACTGCCTCAAATACAGAAAAAAGCTCCGAAAAGCCAACTTACAAATATAATAGAAAATTTAAAGTTAGCACAACTGAAGCGTCCAAAATAGAACCTAAAATCTATTCAAAACGCGTTGAAACTAACAATCTCTTAAAAAGGACTTCACATAGACCTACATTTTATGCAAGAAGAAACTTAACCAAAAGTGACGTCAATACGACGACAACTCCAAGCGAGGAAGAAAATCTTAATATAGGAAGCGCTTTAGAAAGCATTGCAAAACACAAAGCATCATTGCCACGAACAACTTACTACAACCGACAAAGAAATAGTAACAAAGTTTTAACCCCGACAATCCCATCGACGGAAGAGCCTTTTAGAGATAATAACAGTGTCATAGAAAATGCTGATAGAAAAAACGCTGATATTGCAGAAATGCCTTTAATATTTACGCTTTTAAAACCCACCGACGTTTCACAAAATGAAAATAATGTGGAAATTTCACAAACTGAAAGCGACAAACCACATAAAATGTTTGTCATTGCGGTAACAAGCAAAGAGTCTCAAGAAACTAGTACGGAAAATGAAATGACCTCTAATACAGTTGAGGAAACCGAAGTTAAACCTGCCTTAGGGCCATCAACTGCAAAGTATCACGCCACATACACAGTTCCTCAAGCTGCATTCGAAGCCGGAGAACATGAGCTTTTGAGTTCTGTGCCGATAAGAAACATTCCGACAAGACAACCGGGACGAAGCAGAATTAGTTCTAGAAACCAAAATGATGGTGTCTCAGAGGAACCAGTGGTCAGGGATCGAGGTGCAGGAAAATACACTGATTTATATACAAAAACTACAGAGCCGTCTACGAATGGGGTATTTTTTTATTTCTGTTTATTCTACATAAGTTTAAACTTTCACTATTTTCAATCATATGTTATTTATATGCGAAGTGAAAGCAATTAACACGCGTATTCGTAATAAAATTATTGATAAAAAATGCAGCACACTGCATACTTGCATAGTGCGCAGATACTCGTATAGTGCTGAGCATTTTTTTTTGGGATTTTATCGCTGTATAATTATTGAATGAAACAAAAGTATGGAAATCCTTAAGCACTTCTAAATTGGAAGAAGTAATATGTTAAATGATTTATTAATATTACAGATAAACCCGGATACTGATAAATCGAGACACAGATTTAGCTCTAAATATAGAGCTTCACGATTTGATAAACCAATATACAGAGCAACTGTGCCAACGGTTACACCGTCAACTGTAAGTATTTACGCTACTTTTAATGTGTACTAATCTGTACAATTTATATACATATTTGTACTAAATGTTACACTATTCAAAAACCCTAATACGATATACATATAAAACTGTACAATACAATTTAACCGATGGATAAACAACACGACTGTACTAATTACAAAGCCCCTTTATGAAATTGGTAAAAAATCTAAATTAACGACACTACCATGATTCATTTCAGTAGTTTCGATAACTACTGAAGAATCCTCAACAATCCTCGAAAATGATATCTATGAAAATGAATTAATTCTTACTACTCGTATTTATGAATATTCAAAATATCATCATCAGTCATATTTGGATTATTACAACATTTTGAATGTGTGTAACTGATTATATTATTAAGAATTAATGTATTCCCCAGAATTTGCTTAACATTGCAAGACAATTTCTCTTTGAAATCTTCTCCACAATTAAAATACTATTTTAGCTTTACTGCAACACAAATTTCAGTTTTAATTTACCGATTAATAATATAATCAGTTCTACACATAGTAATTCAAATCATTTCATCGCTAAAGGCTTGGCTGAAATTCTTCGTGACTGATCGGCAGTTGACAAAGTATGTCGAGGAGCCAAATTGGTTCGAGGAAGACTATAATGACGTCACGACACCAATGACAAGATTCAACTTCACGCCACCAATCACTTTCGAATCATCCATAGAACTGGTTAATGGATTCATTTAATTAACAACATATTCACAAAGCTTAACTCTATCATGAACATCACATACATTTTTGTATAAACTAAAATCGGCTGTTTCGGAGAGATGTGCACTTGTTTACTTAATGCATTTATCATTGTTTTTATTGTTTAAGTAGTTAGTTGTTAAATTATTATTAACATTACAAAGCATCTCTTTGAAACTATTCATATTTAAAATGTTGAATATTGAAGTTTTTGCGTTAGGCAGTTCATTTGAAATCATTCGTTTTACTTCTATATGTATATTTTGATATCAATAACGCAAGAACTTAATTTAAATATAATTAATTACTTAATAGCTAGTAGAATAACACTAACATTGTAGATATATTACATTAAAAATTTAATGACTGTACAACTTGTTTTAATCAACAGTTGTTTCATTTCGGTTATTTTCAACTATTTCTTCTAACTTTTCAATATCTCTTAAGCCCAAGAGTAATAAAGAGGCTTTGGTCTTTGCACGAACTTTATCCACAGTTCCAACTGCAAGGGTTTTCTTTCCTATTACTTAATCTTTCGTAGTTAGTTTCAACACTGTGCTGTCTATTTTTTATTTATGTGGGTGAGCTCACTTCTTATTTCAGATAGAGGGAGAAGAGTTTCAATTAGGGCCAGACATGAATGCTATAACGTTTACTCAAACACGAAGTCCGGCTGAAGTATTGAAACTATCAGAAAGCTTGGTGAAACCACACGTCATGAATGTTGAAGCATCACAACACTCTCAGTCAGTTACAGTATCAATATTTGATGCTTTAGCTGAAATCCTTACGTCCACACCTAGAAACCGACTATCATCTACAACAGAAGTACAAAAACAAAACATTAAAACTGATTCTATACAATCACTCAACGTCGTGAGTAGCAACATTAATGTAAATAGCGGAGTTTTGCCAAGTCAAGACACGTTGAATGTTATTGTAAACACTAATGTACAGAACACTGATAAAACACTAAATGTGAATAACCCGTCGGTTGCGGTTAGCGCCACATCGGCGCCGACGACGCCCCAAACTATACCCTCACCCATCCCCACTACTCCCGTTTCCGCAAGGAAACCTTTCGCTTTCAAAGTCTTATACTCTGAACCAACAGACAAACTTACGACTGCACCCGAACCAACATCAAACCAGGAATCGACTGACAACCCATCAACGGTATATAACACTGTTTCTGATCTTTTGTTGTCTAATAACAATGTAGTGTCGTCTGAACTAACCAGCATGTTGTCTAGTAATATTAACAATATACTTCGCAATATGGACGACAGGACCAAATCTAGAGTATCCGCTGACATGAAAAAGTTATTGAAAAACTTGATTCCCAGGGCTATAGAAGGTTTAGATGACAATGTAGACTCTACCCCAAATACCACTCCCTACAGTTTGGAGGAGATCAAAGATACAGAAAACGTAAATTTTGATATTAACACAAATGATAACCGTAGCCCTCTGGACTTTGATCTTCTTCAAAGCGCAGGTGTCACAAGCACTGTAAATATCACAAATGGTGTCGCTAATACAATTAATGTAGAACAGCCTGATTCCAATCGGGTAGGTAAAAGCCAAGATTTTTCACAATTAACTAGTATTTTGCCGGGACCTAACGACGAACGAACTACGTCACTGAATTTGAATATATTAACAACAGCTCCCACAACTACTGTAGCTATAGCGTCTTCTGTGCCAAATAATGCGAATTTAGCTTTGTCGTTTGTTCCCGAGAATAGTGATAGTGTTGTTGTTGAGAGTGGGGTTAACATTAATGCTGCACCCAATAATCCGAATGTCCCCTTCCCATTCTTGTCGAATTTCCAAATAGATGATTTCGCCACACAGGATTCAGGTAATTTTAATAATACAGCAGATTCACAAAGTCAACCCATACCCTTCAGTTCAGTATCTGCAACATCATCACAAAATGACGATAGTTCTAACATCCAGGAAATCAATGACGTGACACCCCTTCAACTATGGATATTATCTAAAAAGGCCCGAGTACTAAAAATGATTGAAGACCTTATACGTGACCACAACAACGAACTAGCAAATGCGACCGCACTGACAGAGATGTTTAGAAAATCCGATGACGCTCCCATATCTGAACGACTGACTGAAATAATGAGTACAATGAATACTACGAGTACATCGACTGACTCAGCTGACTCTTCTGTTTCTACTACTCCTTCTCTTCCTTCACCCCTTTCTGCTCTACCCTCAAACGAATCTTCTGAAGTTGGTCTCGCAACAAGCACAACTGCGGCTGATGTTGCTACCGTTATGGGATCATTTACCACGGTATCAGCTCGTCTTGATGACATTAGTACATCGTCTACATCGAGCAATGCAGAGACTACTACTGCTATGTCAACGACGGAAGCTGCAGTTGAATTATCCAATAGATCTCTAAACGAGGCCACGACAGCAACTTCAATACAGGAAACAACCGCGCAGAGTATTGAAACTGTTACGCCCACAGATGTCGCAGCCACAACGCAAGCTAATCAAGAAACGACGACTGAAAATGATATTGAAACAACTACCGAGGTAGAGATAGAAACTACTAGAACTACTAACGAACAGGCAGATTCAGCTTCAACATTTGATAATCTAAATAATAATACTACTCAATCGACTATTCCGAAAAAAGATTATGTCATATTCGGAATACTGCCTAACAACACTGTCATTCGTAAAAATCCTAACGACGACATTTTGGAAACATTAACAGAGGCAAGCCCTTATATCGTTTATGGTTTGCTACCCAATAACACAGTAATACGGAAATTCCCAAATGGAACCAGAGTACCTCGAGTAATGCAAAAAATTGACATACTACCAATCAGCCCGTGGAGTTTGAGGAATCCATACAGCCCCATCCATAACAATCCGGCCATTGTCAGACCACAGTCTAACCCCATCCGAGTATCCACTAATGTAGAGACATCCACCTCCAATAACGGATCGGATCGTTTAACTACCACCGACACTGTAAATAACCTACAAAATATGGTATCAACTTCATGTTATTTAGCTTGAAGCGCTTGGTGCTTTCTTTCACTTCGCGATGTGGACGGGCCGCGCATGCGGTAGACTTAGGACTTAGTGAGCTATGCATGCAGTTACACCCTAACCGCTTCTAACAGACCCATCATAACCTAATATTTCGTAATTGCAGATATCGACATCGGCACTTAATTTTAAAGATAGCAGTAGAGGTGTAACTACTGTGGCTAGTAAGCCAGCTGAGCAAAGCACAGCCTCGCATGTCTTGAGTTTACGCACAACTACAATGCTACCCTCTGTCGATGAGATTCTGCTTAATAGTATATCTTCGGCTGCTAAAGAGGAAATGGTTATATCATCAATGACGAGTTCCACTCGTCAGCCAACAATATTAACACTGGATATTGATCCGGAGGTATAGAAAATATTTCTATCTCGAGCAAATTCACGTCTAAACAATACTCATTCACAAAAATTTACTTTGATAATTGAATATCAATAGTTTATGGCACTAAGTACCACATCTATATCAATGGTACTCCTTTGGGAATCAGTTCCATGCATGCGTCAAATATGGTGAATTCATTTAATTCCCTAAACTTGATATTTTGGTAAACTTTGGTGGTTGGTTTAGCAGTAGATTAAAAGTAGATAGCTATGCTGTTAGAAATTTGTTTGTTTGTTAATTTTACAACACATTTTAAAATGTATTTTGAACGTTTGCAGACCAAACAAATACGCACTGAAAAGCCTGGTGAAATTAAATTCATATCAATTGACGACGTGACCACTACAACATCACCAAACTCGAATGTATTAAAATTGGCTTCCAGCAAATCACCCACTACTACTGTAACTAGTCAAACAGAGGCCGTCACTGAGTCTAGCACACAAACACCTCAAATCCCTACGATTCAAGTAACTTCAGGAACTGTAACGGATGCTACAACAGAACCAACGACAATACAAACCGTGCTAACGACAAGTACTACTGAGGCTAGCACGACTCCATTAATAATAAGCACTGAACCGGTCACGACTACTACTGTGGCTCCAACAACAACAACAGTAGCAACGACAACCACGACAAAAGCGATAGAAACAACGACTGAAGTAAGAACAACAACGACAGCGGCACCGACGACGACAACGACGACGACAACAACTACAACAACAGCACCACCAACAACAACACCTACAACAACAACAACAACAGCCCCAACGACGACACCTACGACGATGGGAGCACCGACAACGGCACCACCAACGACGTCGGCACCGACTACTGCTACTATGACCACCGTTCTAACAGACGCAGTCACTAAAGAGGATTCGAAAAGATATCAAGAAGATGCGGCATTATTAGAGGCTATCTTAAGCGGTGCTGAACGTCTCCCTAAAAAACTGAACTTTAATAATGTAGACCAAAGCACTGGTACATCTTCATTAAATGCTCTCACCAAACCAGTACCAGCAACTAAACAGAGTGACAATGACAAATTTTTACAAGAACTTCTATCTGTTGCTGGAAAAAATCCGAATACTCTAACGGTGCCAAATATTGGAGGCAACATCAATGTCAACGGTGTCCAAACTACAACAGCTCGATCCATAGAAGACGATATACGACAATTTGAAGAAGACACGAAATTGTTAAAAGCTTTGTTAGCAGCTACTGGTCAAGACCCATCGAAGTTTAACATACCAAGTTTAGATATTAGAACCACAACAATACCACCCACAACAGTAAAGACAACAACTAGACCCACCACAACAACAAGAGCACAAACAACAACACCGTCAATAGATGCAGACATTACACGGTTCCAAGAAGACGCTAAGCTTTTGCAAGCACTTCTACAAGCTACGGGTCAAAACAATGGAAACTTTAATATCCCTGTTATATCGGGCATAACGTCAAATGTCAGAATAGCATCCAATCCTCTCACAACATCTTTAGGATCAAATCCGACAACTCCAATAAACGTTAGGCCAATATACACGACATTGAGAACAACCACATTACCCCCTAGCACTGCTACTACTATACCTACTACGTTCCAGCCTCGTGTAACCGACACTACAACAGCTCGGATATCTACCACATTCTCGCCGATCAGTCGGAGGCGTCCAGCAACAACGACTTCATCTACCAATCCAACTACTGTAGCCACGGCTCGACGTATTCCAATACCTGGCTTTACTATAACAACGGAGATTCCAACTTCATCTACTTTTTCAGTTGAGGAAGACTTGGCTTTCCTGAACAATTTGGTACGTTCAATGTTTTTAAAATGTATACTTATTTACTTTCACATATTTATGGAATATAATATTGTGTTTCCTTTCAGAAATCTGTCCTTAACACAAATGCAGATAATGCGGATCCCGAAGGCGCATTAGCCAATCGCATCATAGCTCTTGCTGTAGACAGAAGTTTGAATGAAATCAAATCGGGCAAAGGAACTGAGCGCACGGGAAAGAATCTGGTACCTACTACGGCTCCCACCACCACAACTACAACCACAACAACCACCACAACACAGCGGCCTACCACAGCTGCACCTAGTACACCATCTATCGAAGATGATTTGAGACAATTCCAAGAAGATACTAAACTCTTACAGGCTTTGCTCAAAGCTACGGGACAAGATCCATCCAAATTGAACCTACCAACACTACCAAACGTAAATGCTAATGTGAGTCCGAAAATACCACCTGGAATTCACAGTGAGCTAAACCTTCTCTCAAATCTTCTTGCTTCACCATCTCCTCTTAATGAGCCATTCGATTCTCTCACTCAGAAACCAAAAGCGCAAGTCAAGACGACTATCACAACGACTCCTAAGCCTTTCGGTGCAAAGATTGCGGTAAAAGATGATGTTAAAAATGTACAAGACGATGGGAAACTGTTACAAACTTTAATACAATTGCAGGGTGTGCAAGAAACTACGACGCAAAAAAGTAAAATTGCAATTACAGGTAATGCAACGAAACTACACACGGAATTTGCCTCAGTGTTCCTCGATAGAAAAATAGAAAGTAAAGAAACTTGTGCTTTTATTACAGGGCAATCGACCGACGAAGCATTGAAGAAGCTGATTCAGCAAACGCAATCTACTGGCATGGTGCAGGAAGCAACCAAAATGCCGATCGCGATCAGCACGGAATATGGAAAGAGCAACGACGCCCTCCTAGCTGCCTTGCTGAAGGAGCAAGGCTTCGGACCCACCACAGCCAGCTCCTTGGATGAGCAACTCCGTCTCGCCGTTAGTCCAAAAATTTCCTCTATTTTCTTCCTAGACTACTTCTTTAAAAGGGAAAAAAGACATCTAAATCCCTTTTAAACAAGCTAGCTCCATCATTTACAATCTCATCATCAAACGCTTCTCGTTCATCTGATCTTTCTCTGGCTTCATAGTCTTTCATATATACATTCTAATATTTCTCTTTCAAATACGCATGTTCTATATCTATTTAGGATAACTTGCTAACTATAACCTCGTAGGCATTGCTCAATCAAGTGGTAGTGACGCCGAAAGCTAGGCGGACGACAACACCGCCGCCGCCGCCGGCACCGAGGAGGCCCATCCTGGACGGGCTGGCGTGGCTTTGGCAGCAGTGGCGGGAGACGGGGCCGGGGACGGGGGCCAAGAGACCAAATAGAAGACCAGAGCCTTCCCCCACGGCCGCAGTGTCCGCGTCGCAGGCGACGAGCAACAGGGTCAACTGGTTTGGCTCCGGTCCCTTCGTCGGGAACGCGGACGATAGACCATCATCGAACAGAGTGGGTTTTGCAGCACTTTTACTAAAAATGTGTAATTGGGGCAACTGGCGGTGAGGGAAACAGACTAGATTAAATAAACAAATTGAACTTACTCGGATTTAGGTTCTAATTTAGTTCGATCCTGAGAGTTAAGGGCACAAGACACAACACTAAATGTTCCCTCCTTGATACATCCTGGACTCTTAAGGCAAATGCAGGTTGGATCATACACAACACCTAGCAAAATGTATATTAGATGATATTAGATCCTAATACCAATGTCCTTAACTTTCGAGAACGTTTATGTGATAATCTTTCTTTTTAAACCCGAGTATAATTAATATGGTTGTGGATTTATATTTTATTTATAGATACAATTAAATCGAAATTGCCATTTGCTAGTTAATTTTCTTATAATTTGTTCCTATTTAATCTAAGTCTGTTAAGATTTTGTATAGCACCAGAGGTAGTGGATATTTTGTAAATAGGTATAATAAAGTTATTTGTTATTAATACAAGGAAGCAAAGTTGTTACCGATACCTTGTGTCAATATTGAGACCCAAGTAAGCACAACCACCAGGTTTTATGTAATATAAATCTTAGCATTAATTTGTAAGATTAATTGAATCTTCAGCGTTGCGAGGGTTTCAAACATGAGGGCTCAACCAAGTTTGCTGTTGAACAAGACTATTTTTTTCACCTCACTACAATTTTGAAATATTACAAATTTAATCAAAAGCTATGATATTATTGTTATTATAAATCGTAAAGCAGAAATCGATTCTGTAGTTAACTAAGTTAACAGTGCTGAAAAAGACAATCTTCAATCAAATTGCATTGAAATTAGGTACATAATTTGAGAGTGCCTTTTATTTTTTGGAGAAAAAAGCTTTTAGTGTGGTGACGAAAATATTATTTTATGAAGTAAAGGTCATCCTTTCCCAAATGTAACATCTCGTTACAAATGAATTTAGTGTTTGTATAGTATAATATTCTTAATTTATTTGTTAATTGGCTTCAAATTTAGAGCGAATTGCGTTTTAATAAAAAATATTCAAATTACGTTGGTGTCACTTTAATATATATTTAATATATGTGTTAATTTTTAGTAAAACTCCCATTTTGTCGCTTACCATAAAGACGAGATTTCCTTGTCTCTTCATATGAATAAACTGACAAAGCAGCTTTATTGAAAACGACAAAAAGGGACATTTTACTAAACTCACTCACATATTGTCTGCACGTTGTGTGTGTTTTCTGTAAATAATTGTAGAATATTGATTCGAGTTACTAACTTTGCACGTTTTAACAGCACCCGATCAACTAGGTGACAATACATGGAACCATCGTGTTCCTTCGCCCCTCTCAGGAACGCAAATTTTATTTTCCCTCATTTTTAAGTCAGTGATCCCGCTAATCCCACAGTCAAACCGTCAAAACTGTTTTGTGGGACTTGATATTTATGTAACTGTATATTTTTATATTAATATTTAAAGAAATAAAAAAGTAGCTTCAATTCAATGGACACTAAAGTTCATTGTGACAGTAATATGAATTCGAACGAATAAACAATACTAATAAATAATTATAAATTCGAATACCTACATACATATATAATATATATATATATACTTAATATGTGAAATACCTACATGTTTTCAATTACAAGACGAATTTATGGTTTAGATCATTTTCGTTTCTAACTGTTTTATCAGAATGACAGTTTAAATTGGGAAGTATTTCATTAAAATCTGGTAACAATCTTTGTGATTTTAATCTTATTTGAATACAGATACAAGTCTTCCAATAACCTATTCCCAGCAAGTGTATAATATAATAATACAATAACTAACGAATCGAAAACCAACAAGAGTTTTTGCAATAACTAGGTATACCTACAGCAAATTTTACTTTATCATAAACGGAAAATAAATAAACTGGTACTTCGATCGACCTATTAGTGACATTTTGCTAACACTCTTGTCGAAAATTAAGTGTTATGTAATACAATTGTATTACATGTGTGTACCGAGTGTAAATATACCCTTAGTTTTCCTGTGATCCTGGAACCATGTGTAAATAACAATAATAGTGTCAGTGTAAGTGAAGTGTCCGGAGTGCCGTCCTCTATTAAAATGTGAAGGATTTTTTGAATCAACGAACGCAAACTTGTATTTGGGTCATTTGCAGAAAAAGTGTATCATTTAATGTCACGAAAATAAGTACCTACGTAAATTGAGATTTCTCAGTTTAGTTGCTCCCATACTAAAGGTATGAAAAATTATGTAACAAATTTGGGTTTTTTTATCAGTTTCGTTACATTTCGTTTCATACATTTAGTATGGGAGTAACTATACTGAGTAATCTCAATTTACATACTTATTTTCGTGACATTAGGGACATACTTTTTTTGCTTCCTAACTGAAAAGTACGCACGATGCCGAGTAAAATGATGTATTACAGTCCATGATCGCAAAAAAACTTAAAAGGTAGACTTTTTCTGCAAATGACCCATTTGCTCCTCTGTGGTAATCTGCGCAAAGAAGGATACACTGAGCCGTTTAACAAGTTCGCCTCCGGTTCTGTTTGACGAAGCGCTTATACTATGCCGATCAAAATTATCTGATAGAAATCCTATGCCAGTGACACGCATGTGTGACCGAAAAGATTGTACTCCTATGCCGTCGACACACATTTGTGTCAAAAACGTTCGTATTTCTATCCCACTGGCATAGGAGTGAGAACTTGATTAATGCTAGTGGCATAAGAATAAGATTACTTTGATCACGTATGTGTGTCACCGGCATAGGAGTACAGTTTTTTCGGTCACATATGCGTGTCACCGGCGTCGAACGTGTTAAGATCATTTGCAGAAAGTATAATATATGTATTATTTGCACATATAATGTATTATTTACACATATTTTGCTTTTGATCGTCCAAGGTCCATAAAAAAAATGGCACAACAAAGTGGCTCCACTCCACCTAATAGTAAGTGAAAAGTGGAGCCCAAATCGCGGCGGCAACGAACAGGAGACCAGCAGTAACCTGTCAGTTGCCACCGCCTTGATGCCCCCCTAGATGCTTCTTCATCCTCCGTGAAGAATACTATTTTCCCCAGAATTATGCGTATTTATTAATTTCGAAGTAAAAAAATCGCATTATCTCCATTATTTCAATGGTTTTCTCAGTCTTCTTACAATTTATTCTTATATTATTTAGTATGGGCGAAATAAAACTGAAATGAGTAAAACATTACCTAATCCCAGTTTCGTTACGCTGAATGATGTACGATTCAATAAATTTTAATGAACCCGAAAAAAAATCGGACTTTTGGGAGTTTTTAATATTTAAGCAATTACAATGACTAAAAAAACGTATACTTAGGAAGCTCCCTGATCAGACAAAAAATAAAAAATAAATACACACATAGGTACATGTTTTCTGCAATAAAATATTTGGGTGAAAGTATTATCCCTTTTGATATCGGCTTAGTGAATCCTCCTGTATTTGGTAGCTACTTAACATAGTTCATCCGTATGCTCGTTTGCCACACAATATTCCAACAACAACACAACGTTCCCGTTACAATTTTGCACAAAGAAAAATTGACATAAAAAAAGTTTGACGGCACTCCAATTTCGGTGAGTAATTTATAAACGAACTTATAATCTAATGACCACTTACCTAACTGATTCCTTGAAAATGTAGGTACTTTAAGCTTTCTGTTAACTTTGTAATTTTTCTAATTAACTATACAACAGTACCCAGGTAATAAGAAGTCAATCGTGACATCTGTCAGCAGCGTTGAAAATACATGTCATTTTCGACGCTACCTTTCAGTGCAATTTTTTTCAACCCATTTATGAAGTTCTGAAAAATGATGTAGTGCGAAATTAATAGCGCTTAATGCATGATTTAGCGTTTTCGTATTTTGTTACCACGCCACGTTTTTTAATATTACAAGATTTAATTATTTGTAATTCTTATGATAATTATCTTAATTACATATGCGAAATAATAGACAAGATATAGATACCTAATCATATTATTATAAAATGGTGTTAACAGAACGAGACGATTATCAAGCCATTGAACGATCTATACAACATTTTTGAGAACGGTTCTCATAAATGACTTTAGGTTTTAATGCGAATTTATTAATTAAACGGGCAGTTATTACGATTTACTTTTTATTTGTGGGACTATGGGAAGGTTACTTTCCTTTTAACTCGTATGACCTGTAGAAAAACCTTCCTTTCAAACAAATGTGTTGTAAATAATAATTTGAAATTCTGACTATACCTAATATTTACTAGTAAACTATTTACCTACTTACGTAACTTTTTAAATATACTAACATTTCATAGATGGGCGTGGGATATTTTAATATGTATTCTTGTACACAATTTTCATTATTCTATTTTGCATGAAAATATTAGCACTTGCACTAATTTTTTTTTCATATTTGTTTCACATGTTTTGTTTTCTAATTTCACTCAATTATTTATAAACGATGATTCGCTTTCACAAATACTGCTTAAACCCATGATTGAAGTACCTACTCGTACCTTTCATTTTCGGAATTGAACATTCTTATATCAAAACGAAAATAACCATCAATGAGGCACTATTTTCTTGAAGATTCTTTGTTGATATATTTCCTTACCTTAAGTAGTTTTTGTGAAACTCACCTTTAAAAGCTTTCTATAATCATCTTTCGCACCTAGCCCCTTCATGTGCAATAACCTGTCATCTGACCACAAGGTTCCTCTGGATCCGCCAAGGGCTGTGACTTCGGAGCAGACTCCTGGACGAGGGCAACTCGTGTCGGCAGCTATTAATGTTACGAGGGCGTTCTCGCAGTTCTTAGGAGCTGCTATACAGGTAATTACGAGAACTACAATGGAGATTGATTTATACGCTATTTCTTGCCTTGGCGCAGTCACAATAATCACAATCAATGAAGCCGCTGAGGATTTTGTATTTGCATTACGAGTATACGATAAGATTACGGGATGGTCGGTACCTACCTATAGTCTTTCATTTTCGAAGATACCTCGTTCTTTTTCTCTTGTGGCATAATAGTCTGCGTAAAAATGAGTCTCCAATTTTAACAATTTATTGAAGCGGTGTGTACAGTCGACGTGTACATTACGGTTTAGGTGCCAAAAATGTATTTACACGACCTTAATGTCAAGGCAATATAGCCGTATAAATATATTTTTGACTGTACATATTTTGCAGATAAAATACAGAGTTACAGACTTCGTTATATTAGAATAGACAAAAAAGGATGTATTTAAAAAGAACGGCTATACCTATAGTCATTCATCATTATATGTATAGGTGGGTACCTACCTACATGCCTATACAGAGTGTTTTTTTTAAGTGGGACAATATGGGGAAATCGGAAACTATAGAAGATACAAGGAAGCTGTCTTAGGAGACATTAGGTATTTTTTTGAGATAACAATTTTGACATTTTCTAAATTTTGGTCAAGTGCGAGTTGTACCTAAAAATTAATAATATTGATAAAAAAATGTTTTGACTCAGATCGACGTGATTTCATGCGTAGAGAATTTTATTGTATTGGATGAAAAAAACCTGAACAGCAGAAGTTAGTCAAATTTAAGAAAACCATTTCTCATATTACATCCCCTGCGAAGTGTCTACTACTGCAAGGACAATATTTTAAAAAGTATTACTTACTCTTTTCGAACACGACATTTGAATTTGGAACGTTTTATTTAAGTTCAAAATGACTTTAATAAGTTACATGTCGCGAGCTCATAAATAGACCCCGGTATCGGAGGTGCAAAATGGTAGCTGTCAAGTTCTTAGGGATGGGGTAAAAATATTTGTGATGTCGATAATTAAAGTTACATATCGATAATTTTTCTTTACCATAATAATAAGCTAAGACTTTAATTAAACGCACCTATTTACGATATAAACTAGGACTATATAATTACAAAATCAACAAAATATTTATTAAATGTTATGTACTCGTAACATCGCCATACTTTTTATTGAGGCAATTGTCGATGAACCCTCTGAAGTTTGGGTTTTCAAATTTGGTCCAAAGTATGTTACAACTGACGAAAAACTTAAGCAGATCTCGGTTACAGTTTAATTGGATTTAATTTTTTTTCTTTTTTTATGGGTGTTATCATACTAGATTGAGTTGCAATGCAAGATATGCAAGATTACAAATATTGGAATGGAATATCCTTTATTACTTAATCAATATTAGTAGAACATACGTTGTTGAATTTCTCTTGATGGCAATTCAAACTCAAAAGTCAAACTATTCTTTATTCAAGTAAGCTTATTAATAAGCATTTCCGAATTATCTGACATATCAAGAGAGAGAAAAAATCTAGGTACTACTGGTTCAAACCCTACACCGTTCCTGAGAAGAACCAGTAAGAAAATCGACTCCATGTGCTTTTTTATATTCCAACATCTGGAAATAATGTGTATTCTGCAAATTGTACCTATATTAAATGTTTTTCATTCATTTTTGAAGTTCAGGGTGTTGAGCAAGAAGTGACTCCACTTTCTATTGTTTAAAATATTTTAGGCGAATAGACTCGTAAACATGGCTAAATAATCGAAGACATCGTTGTAAGATGACTTTGACTATCTATTGACATAAATAATTTATTATAATTATTTAATATCTCAAAAGTTTTTATTCAATGTTGAGCAACTCGAAACATAATAAATGTAATAGCAACCAGAGATTTGTATTGTAATAGTAATGATTTATATATTAAATGTTAATTATTATCATAGATCCCAAAAAAAGGGATACAAATAAATGGTCCTTGTACTCGTACATAAAAAAAATAATTGTACAAAAAATCGAGTATTAAATGTTAATTACTATCATAGATCCCCAAAAAAGGTATACAAATAAATGGTCCTTGTACAGTAGGGTTCAAAATTGCATGGATAGTTTATGAATGAATTCATTCATAAATTGTCCATGCAATTCTGAACGCCACGTACATAAAAAAATAATTGTACAAAAAATCGAGTATCGATATCGACATCACAAAATGTGTTTACCTATCCCTAAGTAAGAACTTGACAGCTATCATTTTGCACCTCCGATACCGGGGTCTACTCATAAAGAAAAAAATAATGAAAATATCCAACGAAATTCAAAATACGAATAGATACTCAATGGTCATTCCAAATTTTAAGTTTTTTTTTCTTTATGAGCTCGCGACATGTAACTTATTAAAGTCCTTTTGAACTTAAATAAAACGTTCCAAATTCAAACGTCGTGTTCGAAAAGTGTAAGTAATGCTTTTTTCAATTGCAGCAACTACCTTGCAGTAGTAGACACTTCACAGTGGATGTAACATGAGAAATGGTTTTCTTAAATTTGACTAACTTCTGTTGTTCAGATTTTTTTCATCCAATACAATAAAATTGTCTACCTACGTATGAAATCACGTCGATCTGCGTCAAAAAATTTTTTTATCAATATTATTAATTTTTAGGTACAACTCGCACTTGACCAAAATTTTGAAAATGCCAAAATTGTTATCTCATAAAAATACCTAATGTCTCCTAAGACAGCTTCCTTGTATCTTCTATAGTATCCGATTTACCCATACTGTCCCACTTAAAAAAATCACTCTGTATACCTAACAGCCGGCAGTCGCCATATTTTTTCAGTAATATTTTGTGACCACCGATGACTTGATGAGATACCTATAGACATAATGTTAGTTATTGGCAATAAACGTGAAATCACCTACCTATTTTTTTCTAGGATTTTTTACAGACACACGTGCGAGGTATTTTGTAAGTTCACGAGAGCAAAACATAACATACCATGTCATTTCATCTTACATCGACATGAAAGAAATGCAACATTTAATACTTTAATATGATCAATCAGTGTTGTTCTAACTAAATTCTAACTTAAATAATCTGTTTCTACCTTTAACTGCTTTCAAATAAAATTCAAAGTAATCCCCATCTTTCTGCGATCTCACAATTAAGCAATTATTTATCATTAAGTAATAATCTCCGATATTTTTTTTTAATTTATGCTCCATTTTAAGGAGTTACCCCCTTGGAGGAAGCCCCTCAATGATCCCTTTAAAATTCGAACGAAGACGTTTTTGAATAAGGGGGAGGAGGTGACCTCCTTATTCATAAACGTCTTGTAACATAAGAAGCCGCTAAGTGTTATTTGTCCGGTTCAGTCTCATCAAAATGTCTGTAAGATAGAAAGGGACAAATAATACTTATCGGCTTTAACAAGTTCAATGCGGTAACTCGCAATTAGCCGTACTTTGCAAAGGGTCGAAAGACCCCCTTTCGACCCCTTGCAAAGTATGGTTAATTACGAGTTAAGCTAATTGCCGCAGCGAAGGTGTTAAGAAGTTAGGACACGTTTATGAATAAGGGGGTTAATCTACATATTCTTTGCATAATTTTTTACGCCTAATATGTTTTTGTTACATTTCCAGGGTGCCGCACAAACAGTCCAGAGCGTCATCCGAGCAGGACAGCGGGCAGCCACTGATGTCTACAGCAACGGCTCCGGAGCTTCAGGATAACTGCATTTGCCGGCACAGAACTTCTACCGAAAACGTCTTAAAGTCTATCCCTGTCACGCTGATGAAGTCTTCGTTGGAGTGGCAGAGATAGATCCCGATGATCGAAGTCACGGTAGACTAAGTCTCAGGATAACTGCATTTGCCGGCACAGAAGACTTCTTAAAGTCTATCCCTGTCACGCTGATGAAGTCTTCGTTGGAGTGGCAGAGATAGATCCCGATGATCGAAGTCACGGTAGACTAAGTCTCAGGATAACTGCAGTTGACGGCAAGGAAGTTCTACCGAAGACGTCGTACAGTCTATCCCTGTCACACTGATGACGTCTTCGTCGGAGTAGCAGGGATAAATGCTGACGATCAAAAGACGGTAGACCTACAGAGGAGAACTGTGAAGTTCCTGGTAACACAATCAGGGACTCCACAGTTTTGAAGAGTTAGAATTTCTTACGCTATAGGTACTTAAACCCAGCAGATAATTGGTAGTTGGTATCTGGCAATCTAGCAGGTACAAATCCTAAATCTACATAGACCTTTATAATATATTCTGGCTAAATAGCTTAGCAGTAGAAAAAGGCGACAATTTGAAAAACAAATGGCTCATAGCTGCTTATAGTAATTTTGAATGTGTCGCCTTTTTACTGGCAGAGATTTTTAGACAGAGTATAGTTACAGAAGTTTTTAATGGAAATAGATTGGGTACAGCGTCTGAAATTCTAACTAATTTTGCAATTTACCCAATGCTCGAAGTGAGACTTGAAACTTTTCCGAAAGTGTCCCAGTATGCACAATGTGTCGAGTGCTCAAAATGTAAATAACTAGCGTAGTTTAGGGAACGAATTGAATTTGAGCTTGAATTCTAGACTTCACACATGTTCCTAAATGAACTTCCTGAAATATTTAATTTTTCTTTTTTTGGTTTTGGATAGACATTAGTATAAATATCCTTCTGAAACCCCACGTTTGTTAATTAAATTAATTTGTTAATTCAATTTAGATTGTTTCGAATTTCAACTATGTTTTTGTCGATTTTTAACCAAAATAAAATCAAGGCTTGATTAAATAACTTCATTCAAATTTCACTCTGATTTTACAAAAAAATATGATGGGTTTTATTTGGATATTGATCTTGTTAGACTGTAGGTAATGAATGTGATTTTAGCACTATTTTAGTAATATTATTTAATTAGTGTTTGTATATAAATAACGCAAAGCTAGATATTTTTTCATAAGACAGCAAATCGCATGATTGATCTATCTTGATTTCGGGATGCAAACTAATATCCTAAGAAATTGCGATAGATTTTAAAATGTAGCTTTTCTATGCTCATTTTTAATGTTTTTTTGCAATTGTTTCATACACTAGATAGTTTTTATAATATTCTCGATAATACCTATCAATCATAGTGTTTAAAAAGTTTAAATTAGCGCTTTGACAGTGCACTGTCTCTATCACTCCGATTGTATCCTCGTTGGAGTGACAGAGACAAATGCTCGGTAGGCCTATTGATTTTGTTTCTTAAAAATATTAGTTTTAAATTAGTCCTAAGTCTTATCATGTGCCATTTTGCACGTGCTTTTACTTGCTTTCCTTCGCCTTTATTTATTTATTTGAATTGGTGTCGATAATTGCCATTTAATTGATATTTAAACTTTACGAATGTAATATAAATTTAATTGGTTTTTACGTAGAATACTATATTAAATAAGGAGTTGGATGTCCATATTGGTCATTCATTAAAAACGACACGTGGGATAGGTCCTTACTCACAAATGGTAAATACGAAAAGAAGCAGTTAATCATAATATTAATTAAAAATATTGTTTCTAGGTATATTTGAGTGTTTGTAAGATTTTGTTTAAAAAGCGCTTAAGAATGATATACCCAAACTAGGCAATAAGGTACAATAAAATACCTACCTATTATACATATTTTTAACCGTCTAAAAGTATACAATCTCTTCTCTTCACCTTCTACAGCTTCTTATTGCCTTAAAATTATTTTTATATTTTTTATATAGAACGTTTTATTTTGTATTTACCTGTAAGTAGTAAACATTAGTTATTTAACTTTTATAAAATTATAAAACACGTCACTGCCTTCATGTGATCATTTAATATTTTAATACATTAAAATTTAAAATACATAGGTACATATGTATAATGCAATATAATGATTATGACAAAATGTAATATTTTTTGAGTAAATAAATTAGTAACTGCGTATTTTAGTAATGAATGATAATCAAAAATTTCGATTTCGGTTAAGTATTTAGTTATGTATAAATTTACCCCCTTATTCATAAACGTTTGTTAACTTAACAAGCCGCTAAGTATTGTTTAACCCTTTTGCTCTTATGGACACATTGTTAAGACCGAAAGGGACAAACAATTATTAACGGCTTGTTAAGTTAGCAGACGTTTATGAATAAGGGGATTAATGTTTTCGTGATTCTTTTGTACTTATTTTGTCAGAGACCGTTGTCGTCTAGAAGGAAATAAAAAAATATTTATAAAACAAAATTTTGTATTACTTATTTATTTCCCTTATTTGATCTTGTCCATCAATATTCTACCAGATTTTTGAGATTCGAGTTATCGATATCGAAATTCGTAAATTTCGAGGATTTTTGTGTGACTTTAGAGTCATTAGAGGCGAAGGCGTCATTAGATTTATAGAAACAAATGCTCGAAATTTGCGGATTCCGAAGCTCGCGGTAGGGTCAATCAGTCCATGGACAGGCGACCAAAGAAAATAATATTCTAAAATAAAATAATTAAAAAATTAAAAAACACGACTGCCGTTTTAAGCGAACTGAAAAGTAACAAATAATTCCTTTTTCAGGTTAATTATTGTTAGCGTATCTACATTCTAATAGGCGCTTGTCTTATTACTTACTATATTTTGTTTCAATTGCAGTCGGGGAACCTCCATATATTTATATTTTCCGCAATGAAAGGTTCCCCGACTGCAATTGAAACAAAATATAGTAAGTAATAAGACAAGCGCCTATTAGTATGTAGATACGCTAACAATAATTAACCTGAAAAAGGAATTATTTGTTACTTTTCAGTTCGCTTAAAACGGCAGTCGTGTTTTTTAATTTTTTAATTATTTTATTTATTTGAAACCTTTTAGTGAATCTGGAGATTCCTTAAAGTTGGATAGAATTTCAAAAACCGATAACGCAGACGGCTTAAGCTTCCTCCAATCTGCAAAGGGGGCCGGGGGCCCGAGGAGTTCCCATCCCGCTAATTTTGGGCGAATACGAAGGGCACGCCACGTGAGGGCCGGAACATTACTGGAACCAGTTTAAATTTATGTTGAGCGAGTCCAAGGGGCGAGCTTTAGGGTGGGAAGCCGAAAACTGAGCTCGCGGAGGCCCGAACCTTCATTTCGAGAGCCCAAGCACGTCGCTTGCAAATTTAAATCGAGGCCAAAGAACCAAGCTGCGAGAAAATTGAACTACCATGCTTCTTCAAATACCCCAGCATCTAAAAAACCGACATCCGCGTAGGTCCCAAGGCACGACGAGCGAGTCCACACGGTACAGCCGTCCCTCCTAACTAATTTAATAATCGAACCGGAGGGCCCAGCGTGCAACGGTTCGCTTCGAACTCCAACGAAGACTTAAAGCCGAGCTCCGCGGAGAGCCAAAAGCAGCACTCAGAGGCGCGCTAGTTCGCGAGGCGGAAGGCCGAGCCGCTAAAGCCCAGCACTACCACATCAGCCGACGGAATAGTGTAACGTTGAAATGGATCCGACGATCGTTTCGACAACCTGTAAAGGCCGTAGGACGTACTCCGTGTAGGGCCGAAGGCCCGAATCGTTCCTTAGAGAAGCGCTGGTTTGCGAGGCCAAAAGCCGAGCCCCCAGGCCGGACCACCGGGGTCAGAGGCACAGACTGGAGCGTAACTATCGGGGTGCTTCAAGCCCGATGGTCGGAGTCCCGACGAGCGAGCCCAAGCGGTACAACCGTCCTTCTTAACTGCCTTAACAATCGAAGCCAGAGCCCAGCGCTACCACACTACGTGATGGAATAGTGTAACATGAAAACGAATCGGAGATCTGCAGACCCGATGATCGTTTCCACAACCTGCGAAGGCTGTAACCCGTGCTCCGCGTAGGGCCGAAGGCCCGAAGTGTCCTCCAAAGGCGCGCCGGCTTGCAAGGCCAAGACCAAGCTACCAGAGCCCAGCGCTCCTTCGCTATACAATAGAAAAGTATAGCATTAAAACGAATCTCAGGGCCGCAGGCCCGAAACATTCTTTTTGAGTAAATGCGGAGGCTGAAAATGCGTAGGGCCGAAGGCCTGGAGTGCGGCCACCCAGCGCGCTTGCCTGCGAGTTGCGTGAGACTCAAGTTTCCAGGCCAACCTGCCTTCATTCATACCAACTCCCCTGCGCAAATGTTAAGGCCAAATCTGACCCTGATCTGATCAAAAACCAACGGCAGAACGTTCAAAACCTTGACCCCCCTTAGTGTTCCTCTCCAGCACCATATGTCTGACTATGCTCGTTTTCTAGTGACGTTGTTGTACCTATCGTTTGCTTAATTACTAATTTGACATTTAACAAAAATTGTAGGCTCATATTAAATGTATCCTATCTCGCAAACTACGTAGGTACATAATAATTATAATATATTTCAAGTTATTAATTATTAAGATATATTATCTTGGTAAGATATTTCAAGTTTTAAATTTTATG
>JALPQI010017272.1:0-32345 GCA_025490895.1 Thaumatotibia leucotreta
GTTGAGTTTCCATTGAAATAAAATTAAAATGTGATGAACATACATGTATTTTATAGCTTTAGTTACTTTTTACAGTCATGAAAAATATTAAAAAAATAATCTGTCCAACCAGCTTGTCAGTAGAAAAAGGCGGAAAATTTTAAAAATGTAGGCGGGTAGAGTTCCTTCTCCATCGAAAATTTTAATTTCACCACCTGGCCCTAATTCCACCATATTGACAAGTCCTACAATTGTAAATTTACGGTTTCTCCAATCGGTAGCGTCTATAGGCAATAGTTACCGCTTACCATCGGAAGGGCCGTGCGTTTGTTTACCACCAACATAAAATGTAGTGCAGGAACTTTAATAAATCAGCAGTAAATAGCTACTTTTTTGCGAAGCAAAAATACAATTGTCACAAAAACACGACAATTGTAGCGAAACTCCGACATAAGCCGAACCTCATGTCAAGAATGTCAAGATTGAATGAGAATTGTACTAAACTTTACTAACAATATAGGAGCATTATTATGTATCATAACTTCGTAAGTTTATCAATTCAGTAAAGCTTAAATTGTAAACGCTATCACAAAATTAAATGGCTGTAACCAATTTTATTGGCGTGTTATTAATAAATTGGGGCCATTAGCAAGACCTTGGGCCAATTAGCTGCGAGTAGCGTCGTTACCGATATCAGGACATGTGCTTATTTCGTATCGATTAGACCATCGACACGGCTCAAGTCAAAGAATCCTTTCTATTTTTATTTTATTAGGGTTGCCAGTACTCATCACCACAATCACTGTTCATTGTATATAATAATCACCAAATAAAAATAAATATACCCGATTTCACCAAGAACTCATCATCAGAACCTGACTTGGCTCCAACGGGACCATCTCGGGGGACGGGAGTATACCCGATTACCCGTTCGATCCTGCCCAAGCCAAACTTTAGATCCCGAACAGCAATTGGATCGATTAGCAATTCAAGAATTGTTAAACTTTACAAGATCTGTAAAAGCCAATATTCATTAATTTAAAAAAGTGAAAGAATCCGTTAACCCTCACTGACCCTCTATCTTGTACCCTGTATATGTATTGTATCTCTGGCCAACCGACGTGTCAATAGAAAACGGCAAATTCAAATTTTTATGGGTCACCTCTTTGCGCCTTCATCTTTGGAATTTTATTTGCCTTTTTCTACTATTAAAAAAAGTCATTTCTACTGATTTCTTCATGATAGGCCCCGACTTGGTGCCAACGGGACAACCTCGGGGTTATACCCGTTCATCAAAAAAAAAATCGGTTCATGATTTTCGGAGACGAGTAACATATCGTCTGTTGACAAGCAAAACTCACTATAAAAACTGTCACTACTCTTAGCAACTTCATATGTTAGTATTGAATCAGAACTGAGATATGAGCTTTATTTCAAGTAATGTTACTTAGTAAGTATTGCTTGTCAACCGACGTATATAAAATACAAAACAGTTGAAAGAAAAACCTCCGCTTTTTTTTAAGTCTGTTAATAATTTAATTAAAACCATTCTTGCTCGTTGCTTAAAACTTGCACCGCACACAATGTCACTCAACTATCGTCTTTTATGTAAATGACAATCTGTAATTTTACAGGGCGGTGCCTGAAACTCTGTAATTCGATTTACAATTTACCCCTTCACTTTAGAGCTAGTTTCATGTACCTAATAGACAGCCATTTTCACGGAAAGTTTCAAGAGGTTTTAGGTTTTCAATAACGCAACAATACAATTCTCTCTAAATCGTTTGAACTGCTAATATCATTCAGAATCAGAATTTACCCAGATGTTTTTTTTCTTAATTTCTACTTTTGTTTCCTAGCGGATAAAATACAATGTAACAAAATAAGCGAGTAATAATTTACAAAAAAAAAAATAGGCGCGATGGGCAAAATGTCGAACATTTAGGCCCAGCACACACGGTGAAACGCAACTGCAACGAAACTCTTTTGAAATTATAGGTTTGAAACCAGTTTCAAACATTTTCAACACACGCCGCAACCTAAATGTGATGAAATTAGTCACAATCATTCCGATTTTGAGACCAGACAGACGTGCCCAAAATGTCTAGTTCAAGTGATGAAGAATTATTGTATTTAAGAATAATTAAATAAACAAAATTATCAACTCACCTGTCATATTCATTATTTTTCCAATTTCAGCCCATGCTTTATCAGTCTCATTCCTGCGAGAATAGCCAGAAAGTGTTGTATTGTACAAGCAAGGATGTTTCTCGACTTCCAATACAAATTGAATATTTTTATTTTCATCGTCAGCCATTTTGTCGAACAGAAAAGACGCGAAATCCGACACGAGTTTCCTGCATGCTGGTTTCAAAGCAACTGATCTGCAACGCGTTTCAAACCGGTTTCAAACTAGTTGCGTCGTGTGTTGTTTCTCAAAGGTATCTATGGCATAAACTCAAATGAAACTCAAAAGTAACTAGTAGTTGCAGTTTCGTTGCAGTTGCGTTTCACCGTGTGTGCTGGGCCTTATAATATTTATGTCATTGAGATTCATACAATTTTGGCTAGAGGATTTTCTATGTCGAATAACTGGCGAAAAAGTTGTCTAATGTTTTGGAAATGTACATCAGATATATCGTAGGGGCCATGCCATGGTGTTGAAAAATATCTAAAACAAAAAAAAAGGAACAGTTGCTTGAGTATACATATATATAAAATAATGAAAATTCCTTCATCATTTAAATCGATCCAAATTTTCGTTTCAAAGTGTATCAGCATTGCGATACAGCGAAGAAATTCGGCCAGCATCCTCGGTATAATGCCATAAGATAAGGGCCAATCCTAGATAAAGGTTAGTTTGCTTTACGAGTAATTTCTATAAGTATATTAATTGTACTTTGTAAATAATATTGTTTGTTTATTAGACTAAAATTGAGGGTTTTCTGAAATGACGTTCACCAGGGCGGTAGCACTGAGGAGTTAGGTCCAGAAACTTGTCTAAATTCTCAGAGCGCCTATAGTTTCGTGTTTAAATGTTTTGTATGAGTTAATAACATTATATAAGAAAATAAAAATACCTTCTAGTTAGTTTAAAACCTCATTGAAATCAAGTCACAAAAAGCTTGATGATTAGGTCAAAGTTGTATAAAAATAAATTCTTGTTTTAAATTTTCTCCAACTGAAAACTAAGTTTGTTGTATTTTCATTTCGTAACTTCTTGTTTGTGACTCAGTAAAGTTGCAAAGAACTATTAGAAACCGATTGTGAATCTTTAAATGGGTTTTTAAAGTTCGAGTTACTTGATAGTTCAGTTATCAACTTAATTGCTCTAAATAAAGTTCAGTAAAAGTTGAAGAGTTTTTTACTTCGTAAATCGTTGTAAGTTTTGCAATTATAAAATAGAAAAGAATTTGTTATTAGGTTTAGTGGTTGCGTACTTTTTTTTCCTTGTAGCTAAAATATCACTAATGCGAACTACTGTATATTTTGTGAATTCTGTCCAACCAGATTGTCAGTACGGCAAATTAAAAAAAAAATAGTAATATTCAGATTACGATTTTTCAGTTTTTAATTCAGTCCATCTTAGCAACAATTTTTTTTTATTTTGTCGCCTTTTTTACTGACAGGAATAGAGTATAATAAACAAATTAAAAAGAAATGTAGGCGCGAAGAATTGGCCTCTCGTTTTTGCCCCAAACTTGGTTTGCCAAACTGTCAGATTCCATTACCTATCATAATTCATATTAAAAATACTTCGTTGTAGGTATGTCCTTTCCTTACACATGCTAGGACAACAAAGCCCTTACTAGTGACAGCTAGCAATGTCAAAGGAATGAGCTGTAATCAAATGTAGTCTATCCTCCCTCTACCGTGTAATTTGCAGGGGACAGGGTAAACGCCGGCCCAAACGCGACAGTCGTAGGGTCCTGCAGCCCAGCTTTAACCTCGTGTCGCCCAATGTGCAGTTACTTGTACAAAGTAACAGCATAAACGCAGAGAGGCAATAACATATAAACGTAAACGTCCAAAGTCCAATACGCTATACAGTAATTTTATAAGTGTACAATAGATTGCACACTTAACGTTTAGCTGAACTTGCAGTTTTTTCTTTCTGTGTCCGCGTATCTGTCAGTTAAAAATATAATATATGTCTTGTTTTTATGATTAAAGGGCGTAAAGCCTTACATAAGTAATTTCCCGACAAGAAAATTTTTAGAAAACAATCTTGGCTTTATCACCAACTTAAAACCTTCTTAAGTTCACATACGGTTTTAGTTAAATTTATAAGTATTAACGTAAAAATAAACCTAAATATCTGCGAACGTGTCTCACGATATGTATCAAAGACGTCAAATACAGAAAGTCAGCCATATTTGTTTATTTTTGTTCTCCTGACGAACGCTGTAGATCCTCCGAATCCATTTTACACTTGGGGATATGTGTGTAGTTAGGTAAGCTTTTGGAATACACGCCATACACGTCAAGGGGTCGCATTCAACTGTCGAACTTCGTAGCCTTTTTGAGATCAGAAGTGGGATGGAAGTTGAGAATTCACTGGCTTTTTGCAGTTCACTTGTTGAATTAGGTAATACGCATTCGTTCGTCGTTTGGTGTTGTCTTCATCAGATATATCGTAGCGATAAACGTTCAAAAATATCTGAACACGCGTTTATTGCCATGATAGAAGCGTGTTTAGATATCCAGACGCTACGATATATGTGATGGCGACTGTAGGTCTAATAATGTTTACATTTTGCAAAGTATGTCCGAAGCAAAAGATTATAATTATCGAGTATAAATCATGAAATTACATCCCGACTTTTCTTTCGTTTACATGCTGCTTAAAGGTTAACACCTTTCGTATGCTTAGTAGATCTGCTCCATTACAATTTGACTTCACACAATAGCTGTCAAAGTTAAATTTTGATTGTGCATCTTGACGGTAACGCATACTAAAAGTTAATTAATGTACGCCATACAATATTTTTATTTCTAATGAATCTAATCATTCTGCTGCCAATTTCAAAATATCCCATAATTTTTTTACAATATCATCCACGCTTCTTTTGTAAATCCAACTTAGCAAAATATTAATCTACAATTTTTACAATAGACAAAGCGGAAAGACTGAGTGTATAAATTGTATTTGGAGGGTGGCTGGAGGGGTGCCTACCCCACGTAGTTGTAGGTTACAATCAAGTGCAACTTACGATGTTTCATTCATTATCGTGTGATATTTAAGCTAACGTGGATTTTACTCTATAGTATCATTTAAAACACGAAGATTACGTATACTCTGTTTACCAATCTTTGTCAGTAAAAAATACGCAAAATAAAAAAAAAATGCGCCAAAAGTTGGCAATTTTTTTCATTTGCCGCCTTTTTCACTGACACGGATTAGGTCATTGAATGAATCAGCTTAAATACACTAAATCACTTGCAAAATTGTTAATAAACAAAGTTCTATTGTAAATTGTTCATCCCAATTCTCAATAAATATGTAAAGATGAAAAACTTATTTCGATTATGCGATTTATTTGCTTCAGACACCAGTACGATTTACTGAATTTATCTTAGTAAAATACTGAATATTTTCTTAAAACAATGTGGCTAAAAAAGTAATCTTTGCCAGCGCTGCGAAAGGAAAACCGAAAATAGCCAATGTTAATCACCCAACACCCAGGATAGATAGCTTTCTTAATAACTCTTTACCACAACAAAAACCGACCATTACCCTAACGTCTTTTGTTTACAATTGTACTTACTTTCACAAGCTCTCATTTTGAAACGACAATTCTTTAAAGCATCCTTAGCGCTTTGAAATAAGGTTGAAATTATTGAAGGCTATGTTGGTGGGAGATTCTGTAATGTTAGTACCGTCGAAGTCTGACAATGGCCTATTAAGTGGTACGGATTATGAGGAATATTACCATAATCGCCCCGTTTCTGCTCTGATGGACTAACTTCAGCTAATTCAGTTTTGCTTAATTTGTAAAATTGCCTAAATATTTTGACGAAAAGCAATTTTGGTAAATCGCGCAAGAAATTGTTGACTTGCGCTTCTACGGTAGGGTTTTTGCTTATTATTTTCTTAAGTACTGTAAAACCACGAACTATCGTCCAATACCTACTGAAACTATAGTCCACAATTTCAACTAAATAATCATCAGTCTCAATCTTCTTGGCTTTGTCTAAGTTTTTTTTTAGTTTTTTAATCAAAACAAAAATCACGTTCGTTTCAATGAGGGTTTTCACGAAAACGTATGCCACTAGTTGGCGCCACTTAGCCGTAAGGTCTCGCTAAGAAACACAATTATCTAGCCCCAAAGAAAAACTAACTAGAAGGTATTTTTATTTTTTTATATAATTTTATTAACTCATACAAAACATTTAAACACGAAATTATAGGCGCTCTGAGAATTTAGATAAGTTTCTGGATCAGACGCTTCAGTGCTGCCGCCCTGGTGAACGTCATTTCAGAAAACCCTCATTGTGTTACGAAAGTTAGTCATACCAAACTGTGTGGTAGGTATACCCTGTCCAACACAACAACCTTCGGCAGTAGTAAAAGGGGCCAATTTAAAATAAATAATATAAGTTTGTACTGTTCGCTCATAAACAATTTGAATTCGACGCCCTTTTTCAGTGACAAAAGTTGTTACACAAAATTTTACTTCGCATCTCAAAAATTATGATGTTCAATTTTGTTTTCTCAAACATGCAATGAAATATTGTGTTTACGTTCCTTAAAATAGACTCGCAAGTATCGCTTTAAAGGCGCAGTAACTCACTGTAAAGTAACTTTTTTTTAAATTTCGACAACATAGTCATTATTTTTTTTGTATTTCTTTGTATGTTTGAGAAAGGCACTATACATGCCTCTGCGTGAAAACCACGTGAAAACGGATTCCCGGCCTCGTTACCTATCCTACCAACTTGGCCGGAAATCCTCATTTTCCCGGCCTCTGATATAATGTACTATTCCATTCAAGGCCTTTAATTATTTATTTTTCATATATAGTATAAAATAAAGTCTCTTTCTGTCCCTATGTCCCTTTCTACGCTTAAATCTTTAAAACTACGCAACGGATTTTGATAAGATTTTTTTAATAGGTAGAGTAATTCAAGAGGAACGTTTTTATGTAGGTATAGTACCCATGCGAAGCCGGGGCGGGTCGCTAGTTAAGCATACAGTGGCTTAGCTTTGGTGTAAGCCAATACCGATTAGCTTAGCTAGACGACTGAATCCGTTACATTATATCACTGCAAATGACAGGAGGGGACGGTGAACGCACCGGCCTGCGAACGCGACAATATCACTGAAAATAGCCTGAATACGGCCAATATAGAACTGTCGAACATTATTAATGGACATTATAATACTGATAGCTATTAATAGTTATCGGCGTTATGTTATAAATAAAAGGGATACCATTTTGCAACCCTTTAAGTTAGGACATCTTTTTTCCGGTCTCTTCATTATTTTGACTATCCATGTTTTACACCAGTTTTTATATACTATATATAGATAATATTTTCGCGAGAATTACACATGAAATAAAACTATGGACAACGGATAAACTCGCGTATATTCATTGTATTTAACTTCATCCCGACGTTTCGAACACTACGGGGTTCGTGGTGGTGGTGAAGATAAGAAACAAAATAAATAATTTACACCAGTTCTATCCCTACACTTCTGTCCTGAGAAGAAATCCCTTCCTTTTGTGGTACATCTTAAGATCAACATGCATTAAACCGAAACATACAACTTTGTTTCATATGGAAATTTAAAATAATAATAACATACGCGAGTTTATCTGTTTTCCATAGTTTTATTTCATAGATATAGATACCTATTTATGTAATACAAATATGACTAACTTGTACAACTTGTTGGCCGCGTGGTGACGACAGTAAGAAATTTTTGAATACACTTATCACCACCCCAATTCTTGTCGTGGGTGTCGTGAGTCCAGGCGCGGATCCAGGACTTCGTTGAGGGGGGGGGGGGCACTGCCCTACAGCATGATAGTATTTTATACTTAAAACAGCACCTAGGCATACGTAAGTTAAGGGGGCAAGTGCCCGCCCCTGGATACGCGCCTGCGTGAGTCGAGGGATTGAAGTGGCACTGACCAATCATTTATTGATGATGGGCAGCAATGTTTTCATAGCAAACTGGGTACAATAATGCGATCGCCAACCTGCTTGCCCAGCGTGGCGATTAAGGGCATTTAACTCCGTATGCGTCCACACGCGTAATAGAGGGCTTTGTCCAACAGTGGACTGAGATAAGCTAATTATATGTATGTGTGTGTGTGTGATGTGTGTATAAATCTCATATCTTTAATTTTTACTTAAGGTGCATTTAGACCAAACGAGCATTCGCTCATTCTATCCCCCACTCTACAAAATTCGTTCGTTACACAAAACGTTATTCTTCGAAATTCGTTGATTTCGTAGTGGGGGATAGAATGAGCGAATGCTCGTTTGGTCTTAATTCACCTTTACATAGAACCAATAAAGAGTTTGACAAAAAAGTAATTGAATCAATATTTTCAATGCAATGCAATTTTATTAACAAAAGAAATTTAATCTTGTCCAACCAAACTTTTAAAACAGCTTAATTCATGTGCTGTCGATGCCACTTCGGTAAAAACATCTCGTTTGAATAGAAAAAAGAAGCCAGTTATGACCTTTTGGTATTAAAATGGGGATGGGGTTGTAACAAAAGTACTCTTTCATTATCTCCCTATTGGATTAGTTGTATTGTTACACGACCTTTGAACTTTTAGAATTCATTGCGAAAATGGACTTTTTGTAATGGTTATAGCAATCAAATTTGTACTAATTCATTTACCAGTAGGATTATACTTGAGGTTTTAGGTCCTTTTTATGGAAAATAAGACTTAATTCGAAAATACACGGACCTCTATGAAGCTCCAACTAGACTTACGACATATTGACGTTGGCAACATTGAATACGTGGTCGAAATAGTTATATATTTTTAGCCAAATTATTTCATTGAAAAATTTACCTTACTGGCCTTGTTATAAGGCACACTGTAATTACCACTTTGATTTATTTTCAAATAATTGTGAAGCGTATGATTTTTTTTTGTGGGGGATTAGTATCTGATTTACATACTTGCTGATTTTACGGACAATAGATTTTTGGATAATAGACACACCGGTCTCATTTTAGTGTGGTTAGTTATTATTGTTACCTACATGTATATTATTAACCAACTTTAGTAATGAGTAACTAAGAAAATTTTGGATTAGTTAGGGTCTCCGCAAACCTATCGAAGCTTTCGCATTTTTAATTCAAATAGCATCGTATAATTATAGTAATAGTATTATTTATTGATTAAAAAACCTTTTTAGTACGGATGGTGCCTTTTTTAGGCTCTAGTGCGAGAAGTGTGTCATTTTAACGTCAGGTTTGAAACTTCGGAGGGCCATCTGTACTAAAAAAGGTCGTACGAGACACGTGCGAAAACGAAATTCGTAACTCGTGTCGATTTAAAACATCGCCACTCGTTTCGGATTTCATGTTTTTCGCACTTGTGTCGTAATGCTGTATTGCTAGTGTTACATTGTGCTTATACTTTTATATATTTCGTACATTGTTATAAGTTAATTATTATATCACCGTCGATCGGTGTCGTCCGCGTTGTTTTTTTTTTCGCTCTTCCTGCGTAATAATAAACGTTTTCATAAATGGATTTAGCCGAATTCGCGTCGATAGATTTGGGGACACCCTAAGAGTCTGTTCGGAAGGTACGTGGCATATATTATTATGTGAGCATACTTTGCTACCGACGAATATTGGGCATTTACATTGTCAAGTCAAGTCAAACCATTCTTTATTCGAGTAAGCCTAATAAGCATTTTTGAATCGTCTGACACAATAACAAGGAAAAAAATACTACTACCGGTTCTAACCCTACACCACTTGCGTAAATCGGCTATTCTATCGTACCCTTACAATAATTAAAACTATAAAAAATTGGCATAACACGTAAACGGTAAGTTGAAACACTTCACTTGAAACGTCTAGCACATCTTGCGCGCGACTCTCCAAGTTGCATCACGACATGTTAGACAAAACAAAAGCAGTCGAGAACGAACGAAAGATTTCTTTATGTTTTATGTATTTTTATATCTAATTGTACTTTTGTTCGCAGTCACAGAAAAAGCAGGCTACCAGTCACCTTATGGAGGAATGGACAATGGAATGGTGAGTATTGTTTATTGTATAATCTATTATTACTATTAGGGTGGTAACACTAGTGACACTTTGACAGACACCAGTGATAGATGCGTCATAAAGTCGCAGTACATATTGGCCGCTCTCACTACTCTATAAATCAAATCATATAGCTAAGACATACCGATAAATATCTTCAATGGAGAAATAAAAACCTTACAAAGGTACTTATTACAAATATTCCAATACGGAGTTGTTTAAAAACCTCGGCTTCCGTAAAGAAATGGCACAAAAAGGAAATGTAGAAAAAGGGCGCCGCATCAGCGTTCGCTGCGAATAAATCAAAATATAACTGTTTCTGTAAAAACTGCTGTTCGTGAATATTGAGTGGCCTGCGAGCTTATACCCAAGCAGAGTAGCCGACCCTTTAAAATATTACGAATATTGATCGGAAACTACTAAGTTCAGTCGTTCTTTTAAAAATGAACTAGGTAAATGTTTTTTTTTATGGCTACGCGCTCTTGACGCATTCAGCCAGACGAGTGTAAAGCGGGGAAACGGAGTAAAGAATTAGGAAATGCGGAAAATTCGAAAATTTGGAATAAGGATCAGGATAGGAAAGGAAAGTTAAAACTAAATGGTTGTTCTCAACTCGTAGACTCACGTGTAGAGTTGCCATCTCACTCAAAATTCGTAAAACCAGGACAAAGACTCAATAAACCCGAGCTTTTGGTGTAAATGGCATTTACTCCGGACTTTGCTTTGTACACAATAATGCCGGTAAATACTTGAGATGTTTTCTCATTTTCCTGACGTGAAATTGTTCGGGTTCCACCAAACATTTTCAGAAAAATCCGGAACCCAGACGAATGGCAGCTCTCTATCTGTGTGCAAAATTACCGAGAATTTGGAATTGAAAAAAAAAGAAACAATTTATCTATGATCTGCTACTTCGCGCCTACATTTTTAAATAATGCCGCCATTTTCTACTCGCAAAGGTGACATAAAATAATTACTTTTTTCTTTTTTTTAATAACAGAACAGGTTTCCTCTCTAGTAGCGTGAAAAAAGCTCAATGTCGTCAATTACTTATTAGAACATTAACGGCATAATTAAACCCTGAGCCGTTTTCAAACTTACCACAAACCGCGGGGCTATACAATGTAGTGTAGACTACAATCTACATAGTTGTAGACCGCTTCTGCGCGGAGGCTATGTTTTAGCGCAATTACTTGATTCACTTTTTTATTAGGGCTCCGTGGACATAATCGTAATGTATGTTTTATCATGTTTATAAATTTAAATATTAGATGTCGGATACCAAAGAAAATATACTTTGTAAACTTCGTTATTTTTTTTTTGGTATATGACATTTAATATTTAAGTTTATATTCATACATGGTGGTGATAGGTACTAGCACAGAAAATCAACTAAATAAAATCATAAAACAATTTGAATTGTTCCAAAAAACATGTTGTAAAGTGAATGTATAAAGGTGCATTCAGACCAAACGAGCAGTCTATCCCCCACTCTATGAAATCAACGAATCACGTTTTGTGTAACGATATAATTTCGTGGAGTTAGAATAGCGAATGCTCGTTTGCTCTGAATGCACCTTTACAGATACGATGAATGTAAATGATTATGTTTTTTGTACTACGCTTTTAAAGATATATTTTTGCGTATTTTCTTTTGTTTACTTAGTGGGCGTTTTCCACAAAAAAATCCGAAAATCTGATTCTTTCAGATCTGTAGCCGTACTATGAGTTGGAAAGGAAAAAAACTAGGTTTTACTCGATTTGTAATGCATTCTATCGCACTCGCACTGATATATACCTATTGGATCGAGCGCGATGGCCTGCTTTACGTGTCGAGTGAAACCTAAAGTTACCGATGCTCGCAAAGTCATGGTACGGATCACAGATGTCATGTATACCATAGATCAAGCAAACGTATCTACTTAGCGTGTCAAATGAACTCAGTGAAATCCACTGAGTTGTCCGTCTTTAATCGCAGATCGTCAAATTTTGTAAGTTGAAGTGAACAAAAACATTAATAATGCCACCTTAAGTAGTATTAATTGCAACA
Organism: Thaumatotibia leucotreta; assembly: GCA_025490895.1. NCBI lineage: Eukaryota > Metazoa > Arthropoda > Insecta > Lepidoptera > Tortricidae > Thaumatotibia > Thaumatotibia leucotreta. The sequence goes on from JALPQI010017272.1 coordinate 12,288, forward strand.
ACACAAAAAAAATATAAAGGGGTCAAAAAAATATGTACTCAAGGGCCTGAGACATATTTAAAATCATAGGCAAGTAACAACTTCAGTACAAAATCTGACACGCTCGGCCGCCATACAAATGAATGAACTTGTTTCTTCTACCCAAATCTAATTCTGTGGTACGGATACTACCGCGAAAATCGATATTCGTAAATTTCGAGGATTTTTCTCTGTCACTCCAACGAAGACGTCATTAGTGAGATAGATCCTCGAAATTTGCGGATTTCGAAGTTAGCGATAGGGCCTCCGATCTGGAAGAATCAGTTTTCAGTTTCAACTCGATGTCTAAAGGTGTATTCAGACCAAAAGAGCATTCGCTGTTCTATCCACCGCTCTACGAAATCAACCAATCACATTTTATGTAACGATCGAATTTCGTAAAGTGGGAGGTTAGAATAGCGAATGTTCGTTTGGTCTGAATGCACTTTGGTACGGATGCTATGGAACCCTTATTATACATAGTTCGACATGCTCCTGTCCTTTCTAGGCCCTATTATACCCTACACGTAATAAAACTGGTAGTTCTACCAAAAGCTAGTCAATTAAAGTAGTAACTCGTAGATCGGGCAGGTGGCGTACAGGTTTCGTTAGGCATGTACTATGTAGGGTAGTGGCGCCAGGATAAAAAAAAATCTTTTAAAATACCAATTTAATCATTTATCGCACACAAAAATTTCATTTAAGTACTTAGTTTAACATGTAACATATCTCAAGGATGGTTTTTAGTACATAACATACCTCAATATCATATCAACTTAAAAGTAAAATACCTAAATACGGAAAAAAGATTTTTTTATCTAAACACTTGTTTATTTTTAACGTGACCTGGGGCCCATTTCTCAAAAGCTTGTAACTTGTAATACATGCGAAAGTCTCTTTTTAACATCATTAATAAGATAAGGACTTCCGCTTGTATTACAAGTTACAAGCTTTCGAGAAATAGGCCCCCGGTGTATTCAGTTACTAGTTGTTAGTGGAGCAAAAAACTGGTCACTTTTCTGAGGTCACCCTATAGTTATTATCACTACATAGTATAAAATAAAGTCACTTTTTCTGTCCCTATGTCCCTTTGTACGCTTAAATCTTTAAAACTACGCAACGAATTTTTAGCAAAAAGGTATAGTACCCGCGCGCAGCCGGGGCGGGTCGCTAGTATCTCACTAAAGATTAAATTCAATAAACCTAATTTCATCAATCCGTTACAAAAGCATTAATCCAACTCGGAAGACGACAAAACTAAGACACAACGTTTTAAGAGTGCCATCAAATATGTATATTTCGTAAGAGATCGTAAATCTGGGCGTGACTGTACAAAGAGTCTGGCGGCTATAAAACGGGGCATAATGTGTGCGACTGTACGTATGTTTATGTATGAGCTGTATGTAGGGGGGGACGGAACCGATTTGTTGAGTCTGAGACTCTAGATTACTCTAGAAGATGGATGCGTCTGTGCTGTGGTTAGTCTAGAAGATAAATCTTGCAGGACTGATATTCATAATATATAATGAAATAAAACTATGTAAACGGATAATACTCGCGTAAATTAATTAACTCTAACTATCCGTTTTCATAGTTTTATTTTATGAGTAACCCTCGCGGAAACCGAAGAAAATATTATTAATTTTTGATATTTTTTTTATATATTTATTTCAAAACTATAGATTAAATCTGACTAATATACTTAATCTTGATGATAATGATATTTTGTGGAACAACTCAAATTGTTTTATAAAAGATTTTTTTGAGGTGTACTCTTTTCTTTTGTGGATCATAAATGTATCCACATACATAATAAATATTCTGTATGTAGAGGCATCAACCGCGAAAGGGTTCAAACCCACCACCGGCGTTGGTAAACTTCGGTATTCTTTCTTTGGTTTATGACATCCCTGCCCTATGTTACAAGATTCCATGTTCCATTTTTATCAAGTTGAAATTAGAACATTGTCACAATGACACTTAGTCCAACCCGAAAATGTTACATCGTCATCATCATCATCATCATCTCAGCCATAAGACGCCCACTGCTGAACATAGGCCTCCCCTCTGGACCTCCACATGTACCGGATTAGTAAGCTGAAGTGGCAATGGGCAGGCCACATTGCACGCAGAGCAGATGGTCGATGGGGTCAAAATGTTACATAGAACCGTGTAATATTGGGGTATAACGACATGACATCTAATATTTAAAAATAATGATTTTAATATCAGTAAAATTTGTCAAATTGATTGTAGAAAATACTGCCGCTACCGTAAACACCGAAGGTCGTAAATTTCGGGGATTTGTCTCTGTCACTCCAAGAAACGCGTCATTAGAGTGACAGAGAAAAATCCTGAATTTGCGAATTTTATAGTTGACGTCATGGGCCGTTATGAGTAAATTTTGTTGTCCTAAAAATAGGACGTTGGGCCTTACGAGGTTAAGGCAAATCGCGCCGTATTCACCGTCAAACGTGTCGGCCGAGTTGCTTCTTCTTCGAAAGGTTTTCACAAGGCCGTCTTTAACTATAGGGGGGGCCCTGGGCACCCAAGGATTTTGGGGCCCCTTTCGAAAAGAAAGTAAACGTGAGAATAAATGTGAGGAAAGTCTTCGATCTTTCGGGGGCCCCTCTGAAGATGGGGGCCCTGGGCACGTACCCCTTGTGTTCTTCTGGTAAAGACGGCATTGGGATTTCATAAATGGATTTAGACGAATTCGCGTCGATAGATTTGGGGAGACCCTAGCATCGGACTGTTTAACTCGTCCAACATAACTAGTTTGCATTTTTTATATATAAAGTCACAAGTACATATGTACAGTAGTTGAAGGATTGCTAAACATCTGCCTTATTGTTCAGAACTGGATCTACATCGCAGGGCTGTCAATTCCGATTAAAAAAAATGTTTTTATTTTTGTTGACGTAATTTAATAATATTTACTTTCTTTTCTTAAGAAAATCATTACACAAATGTGGTTTGTCTTGATACTCTATTTCGCTTATACTATAATCAATGGGCCACCTACAGACATGCACTACTTGCATATTTGCTTAATTTAAATAGCATAATTTTGCATAAAACCAGCGTGACTCAGGCGGTCGTAACCATGGCAATGACAGACAGAAAAAAGTTGATTCACCCAGCTCTTTTCTGAGATCGGTAGAAGCAAAATGTATTACGATTATTACGAATCGAGATCTAAATATGATGTTATTCGTGCATTTTTGTATTAAAATGTTTCAGCTGTATACGAAAATCTAAAAAAAAATACAAATTTAGGCCTGGGTTGACATATTACTTCTTGCTTCTCACGACCTACCTTTACAACCTGACAGCCCTGCTAACCGAGCGAACCGACTGGTTCTATAATTAAGCTGTTCATATTAACAAAGAAATTACAAGCCAATCAATAAATTTTTAGTGTAAAAAGACGATGCAATTAAAAAATTAGTAACCAAATTGCTTGTATTGTCTCCACGACGCTTCCATTCATAAATAATCCATAAAATATATAAATAAATATCCCACGGTAATTAAGTATATGATTTAAAACTAGATATTTATTATGTATCCCGTTTTAAATCATACTAATAATATGCCCATGTTAGACTAAAAACTTAAATATTTGATGTTGGTCCCATACTGAAAGTTTTTCGTAATGGTTGGTAGACTCGGTCGGTAGCGGGAAGGAACGTCGTCCCTTTCCACCCTGTATTTTAAATTAAATTGTACAACACTTTTCGTACAACTAACAGTATGTAATTAATAAAACAATTTGATTTCAACAATTTGACATATTATTTTTTGAAGTCAATGGTGAATAGGCACCTTCTGGACAAACTCACTCCATCGTAGACCACGTCTCTGCCCTTGGCTAGTCTATGGCCATGAGTAAGCCTATATCAAATAAAAAATATTTTTAGATTTGTGCTACAAAAAAAACGATAAGTTTGTTTTGGTAGATATAAATTCCCCAATTATCGTCCACTGCTATTTCTGGCTTCACCGCAGTGTTACTGGTCTACAAGTATCCATAAGCCATAAGTCCGCCGTCCCTCGGACATAAAACTAAAGGTCGACGACCGTTTTTACTGTCGCATTCACTTAAGTGATCCATATAGGACCCTGGAGAAATGCTACAGTAGGCCATCTTAGAATAAAACCATTTTCTGAGCATTTCTTAAAAAAAGAATTTACAATGAGGGTTTTCTGAAATGACGTTCACCAGGCCGGCAGCACTGAGGCGTCAGGTCCAGAAACTTGTCTAAATTCTCAGAGCGCCTATAGTTTCGTGTTTAAATGTTTGTATGAGTTAATAAAATGATATAAAAAAAATAAAAAACCCTTTTAGTTAGTTTTTCTTTGGGGCTAGATAATTATGTTTCTTAGCGGGACCTTACGGCTAAGTGGCGCCAACTAGTGGCAGACGTTTTCGAGAAAACCCTCGTTGGATATACATACATAGGATCACGTCTTCGAAATAGATGAAAATTAGTGGGCTGATAGAGTCAATGATGCTGAGCAAGATCCACCACATTTCCCAAAAACACCCAAAATGTTTTTATGGAACGTTCCTTCTTTGTTACCAAAAATTTATAGAAATTTGATAACCAGAAAAGGGAAAAAAAATTCTTGGGACATTTTGGGAAATGTGGGTGGATCTTGCTGGTGGATGTCGTGGATCCAAATGTACACGCTTTTTGATAAATGAACTTCTACACGATTGTTCCGATAAATGTTAGTAAATAAACGGCCTAAAGTACCTATGTAGGGTTATGTTCAGTGTAGGATTCCGTAGTTATTCAAAAACTGCTGGGTTGATTATGTTCAAAAAGGTTTTTTAAAAAGTTTTCTGTAAGCCTAATTCATTTTTTTTTTTTCATATCTTTCAAACTCACGGTTCAAAAATATTGACGTAAAAATCTTCCTTTTGTAACAATCATTATTTTTAATAAACCTATTCAACGATACCCGACGTTCTATGATTTTCTTTGTGTAAGTATTTTATTCTACCGCTTTATCGGCGTAACGGCCGACGGCGTGACTAATATACGACTGCTTTGCAAACTACTGGCACCCTTAAAAGGGTATTCTTTTTTGGAGTTTTCCGTCCACATAACAATCATACTGTCAGTTTGATGCATTTTCCAATATATATTACTAGCGACCCGCCCCGGCTTCGCACGGGTACTATACCTACATAAAAACCTTCCTCTTGAATTACTCTACCTATTAAAAATAATCTCTTCAAAATCCGTTGCGTAGTTTTAAAGATTTAAGCGTACAAAGGGACATAGGGACAGAAAAAGTGACTATATTTTATACTATGTACTGATGTTATGGGCACTTTACGTAGACAACTCGTGTGATGATTGAATATACTTCAAAAAACTATTCTAAATAGCCCTAAAGGAACGGTTTTCGGAGACAGCCTTCTGTGCGTATACTTTCTTCGTCAGTTTTACGACCCTTAAGGCTCTGCTGATAAGGGAGGGGCTTCTTTAAACACCCTTTTGCCTTTTACTTTATATCGGCGGATAACGCAAGGTTTCATGGCTTTCCTGAAACTGGTCAGCCTAAGCGTACTTTTTATGGAAATTGGATATAGTTACTAAGTCACAAGGATTTTCTAATACTCATCATCATCAATTTAGATATAATACGGGTGTTTTTTTTATTTACCGGTCAAATTTTATAGGGTTCACTCTTAAGGTCTTATTGATGAACTTGTACTATTGAACCGAAGACCGATTCGAGAAAAAAAATCTGATGTTCCATACATTTCCGCCTAAGGTTCATATATTTCGCAACATATCGACAGAGAATGTTTATTTGAATCATGATATTTTGCTCATATACAAATCTACCTAAAGTATTGTTTTGGGAGAGAAGTTTGTTAGTTTTGTTAAGTAGTATTTATTTTATTGGGTGACAATATAAAAATTTCTCAGATTTGCAAATTTTCTTAGTCAACTCCATTGCATGAGTAAGCGTCAGGTGGTTTTGCTGGCAGTTCCAATAGTCGGCACTTCAGTACAAATTTCAATGTGACATATTGGGACATTGGAAATATTAATACTCAGTCCTAATAAACGTTAGCCTGTCTTAAAATTATGCAAATACTTTAGATATAAGCTAATTATTTCAAAGTTGGGATATGAAGCATTAAAGGTACATACATTAATCATTGTTTAAATGTCCTACTAGTTGATTTTATCTTATCGATGGCAACTCAAGCTATAATGACGAGTAGTGGTACAGCGTCGGGTACTAGTACTTCCACCCTACTAATGTATCATTATTTTTTCATCAATAGGTATGACCTCAGAATAAACCCCCTAAATTATTTTGTATAACACACTACACTTTTATACGTTTTGTATTTATATTTTTATGTGATGTATTGACTAAAATTGTTTAATAACCTGAATCACATATGTTAAGTGTTCTCACTACATGCTACACACATTTCATATCATCTTCATCTTCAACCAATTTAATCATTAACCAACGAGGTTCACCATTGTCACTAAAAAACCACTGTCGCAACAAAACCACTATCACTAAATAAGGCACTGGTCTCACCGCGAGCTACTTAAGCTACGAACTATCGCCTACAAACACGAACAAAAGATAAGCACTCCCGTGTAAAAAAGAGACACAGCGGCGGTGATAACTAGTAGAGAGACCAGTGCCTAACTATTATCACTAAAAACCACTAACACCAAAGCACCACTAAATAAGTATTTATTACTAAATAAGTACCTCTCATGAACAACTACTGTTACAAAATAATCGAAATATCCACTGCCACTAATAAAGCAGTCACTTAAAAACCGCTATCGGTGAATAACCGCTATCACTAAAGAACCACTGACACTACCCCGTACCACTAAGGCACTGGTCTCACTGCGAGTTACTAAGGACTATCGGCTATAAACACGAACAAAAGATACACACTCCTGTGTGAATAAAAGAGACACGGCAATACTCGCCCAGCTATCAGCTATCACCGGCGGGCGAGTATCGCCGTGTCTCTTTTATTTACAAGGGAGTGTGTATCTTTTGTTCGTGTTTATAGCCGATAGTTCATAGCTTAGTAGCTCGCGGTGAGACCAGTGCCTAACGTACAACTACTGTCATAATATAAGCACTCTCACTAAAGAACCGCTCACTAAGAACCAAAGTCACTAATACCACTGCCCTCTAAAGAACCTCACTAACCTCCCGTTTGCACGTAGTACGGTGTGGCGGCGACCTGCGCGGCCCCCAACGGTCACCACCAGGACCGGAGGCTACTCCAGCATCACCAGCACGCTGACGTGCCTCCTCAATGGGTGAGGATTGGCTTTCGTTGTAGCTGGCACCTTCCCTTCACCCTAGGACGAGGATCTAGCCTGAACCATGATTGACGTGGCTCTTCAACCAATGAGGGTGTTTGTTACTTTTTTGTATGGGGCGGTGAGATTGCAGCACTGTGGCGTAAGGTCCAACGATTAGTCAAAATAAATACGCGACATTTTCTAAATACATATTGGTTTATTTATTCTTAAAACCATGTTACTTTAGGAATATTGTTTTCTAAAAGAAATAACAATAGCAGATTGTGTCACGGGGGATCAAAATGGTATATTTCCGGCGTGGGCGTATATTGAATCCTGAATGGAGCGACGGATTCCACAATGGAATCCCGACCGTAGGGAGGGATTCTTAAGTGGAATCCTGAGCGTAATGAAGGATTCAAGCGTTAACGCCCAAGACGAAATAATTTTGATACCGTGTGACACATATACTGCTTTTCACACCACCTACTCGTATGAGAAAAATATATATCACATACTTAATATTTAAGCAAATAATCGATTCTGAAGATTTTTTATCAATTATGAACGTACTGTTGTTTATTTTCATATTTCATTGTATTTTTTTAGGTTGGCAATAGAAAGTCCTTGAACAGAAAAGTGCCACTTTGATCCCTCCTAGCAGGGAAGAAAAGACCCGTATTCGAATAGGTGGTGTGAAAAATCAGTTCCATGTAAATTCCCATGAAATGAACAAAGTTCTAGTAATTTTCTTTCGTAGCAGTGTTATTTTGCGCCGGGTTTTAGAGCTCAATCCTCAGTTCGACGATCGTTTTCTAGTCATAATCCATTACAAAATCAATAAACTTCTAAATACAATAGAATTTCGGTATTTTATGGTCAGTATTAGCTGTTTGGACCTAACGCATACGTAGTGGCAGAAAAAATATCGAAAACTCTCATTGGTTAAGTATAAGTGTGACAGGAAGAAGGCTATACGTCGATCATGGTTTGCGATGAGATAAGCCTACCTTGGTTTTCGAAAATCGAAAATTCGACATGCAGTGTTCGAAATTTTCGATTTTCGGAATTCACGGCAGGCTAACGCAATTTTGTCGTTAGTTCTTATTGAACGCTTTAGTTGTTTTTTTTTTTTCGATTCCTGGCTTGTCATATAGTATTTGTTCATCACACCATGTTTTTCACACTTTCACACTTTTTTATTTTGAACACTTGCTTTTATTAGAAAAAAAACCAAAATATTCCTAATTGCACTGAGATTGGTCACCGTTGATTTTTCGCACTTGCTTTTTTTAATTTTCTAGTTTTTTTTTAGTCTTTTTGTCGTAATGTGTGGCTTTATTTGTGTCAAATGTCAATCAATGTTTTTTTTAAGGAATTATATGAACCGTAAGTATTAGGTCTTTATGTAGAAATTATTAAATTGTTGTCTTTAGTTCAAAGTAAACTTTTAAAACTGTTTTTTTTTAATCTTACTGTTTCGTGACTAGTTTTTTGGCACTAGCTCTGAGTTTTTAGAAGAAACACATCCCGTAAAGGCACTGATATTGGTTGTCATCTTTTTTTTATTTGTTTTTCCAGGTTATTATTTGTGATTGTTTTTTTATGTTGTAGTTCTGTGGCTTTATTTGTGTCAGTGAATCTTGTAGTCTGTGCGTGTTGCTTATTTAGTAAAGTTGTGTAAGAAACGTAAGTACTAGTTCCTAAGGAGATACTGTAGATGTGTAGATAGTTTAGTATTTGCCTCCCCTACCAAAATTATGCTACTTACTCGTAAATTATGCAAACATGGAAGTCGTCCATGTTTGTAGGTGGTCCATAAAGTAAAGGGCTTATTAACAGCAGAAAAATGCATGATTGCATAGTTTAAGTAGCATAATTTTGCATAAAACCAGAGTAACTCAGGCGACCGTAACCTTGGCAATAACAGACAGAAAAAGTTGATTCACCCATGTATTAATGTGGCTGAAATGATGATTATTATTAAGACTAGTTAATGAAAATAATAAAGAAAGTAGAGTCGGTGAAGAGAAACATACATATTTTGTCTTTTGAACGTTTATTGTTGAAAGATTATGATCCAACTATCCTCCTTACTATCTTCAGGCCACAATGCGGCATATGGCTTTCAGACCATTGCCAGATACAAGTTCTGGAGCAGAAAAATCTATGAAGACATTCAAACCCGATTTGTTATACCAAGTCTAATAACTAATATAATATATAGAGAGGCCGGGACGAAAGGGGTTGCCGGCCGAAGAATAGGTCTGAGGCGGGCAGCCCCATATTTCAGGCCGAGGTATGTATAGTGCTTTTCTCAAATATGCAATGAAATAAACAATAAAAACATCAATTTTATTGCATACTGTCAGAATGTCATAATGCCTGCGCCACAAATTTATGTGGAATTGAATTAAAAAGGAACACTTTGCCGGCCTCGGCCTTCAAGATTTCTATTAAATTCCATTAACGACCTCTTGTCCTATTCGCAACTGAAACGTCATACTTCGCAGCCTATTATAAGGAACATAACAATATTTTCATCACACTTGCTGTCTAAGCGCGCCATTGCTTGCGCGCGTAGCGGGAGTAATAGAAAAGTGGAATTCCCTAGGGAGAGTAGGGAGTAATAGAAATGTCAGTACGTCATTAATAGTACATTGTGCATCAAGGGAGGTAAGTACGGAATTACTAACGAGAGTGTTAGAAGCCCGACGCCGTCAGGCGGAGGGCTTTTATGACTCGAGTTAGTATTCTGCTTACCGACCGTGATGCATACAATGTTTTTCATCACACTTGCCAACCAAAAAATAAGTCTTAAGACATAGTATTATTAAATGACGTACTGACATTTCTATTACTCCCTAGGGAATTTCACTTTTCTATTACTCCCGCTGCGCGCGCAAGCAATGGTGCGCTTAGACAGCAAGTGTGATGAAAATAATATTTTGTCTTATTAACACTTATTTTATTGTCGGCAAGTGTGATGAAAAACATTGTATGCATCACGGTTGGTAAGCGGAATACTAACTCGAGTCATAAAAGCCCTCCGCCTATCGGCGTCGGGCTTCTAACACTCTCGTTAGTAATTCCGTACTTACCTCCCTTGATGCACAATGTACTATTCATTGCATGTTTGAGAAAAGTAATAAACTGTACCATTGACTAAGTATCGCAACAGATAGTCGCATGTCGCATGTAAGTCTGTAGGTCGCTACGTGCCTTATCCGCAGTGGCGTTATACCTACACGTACAATACAAACACCATAATTAATTAATCATTGATCACCCTAATTGCATTAGGCATAAGGTTCATAAATAATCTGTGTTGTGTCAACGCCATCTAATGATTAGTAAGCCGTATTGCGACGACTTAAGAACTATATTCTTTGAGTTCACGTAGCAGGCAATACGATTCATTCAACATATTGATTAACAAATAATAACAATGACGCTTCCTGTCATTTTGGTCGTCTTAAAATTATTTTGATGCTTATTAACTTGTTGACGTTTGTTATGGAAATGTAGGGAAAATAAATAATTTTAAGTTATGAATTCTTGGCTTCCGTATCCTAGTTTGGTTGTGTGTTAATTATACTGATACTCAAACCTTCCTTTTGAATCGTTGTGTAATTAAAAAAAACTCATTCAAATCCGTTGCGCAATAGTTTCAAAGACGTAAGTAACCAAGTAGGTATATATTAACATTCTTCTGTAGAATAAAAAAAAATTAAAAATATGCATTATTTCATAATCACTCACTTTTAGATTACAATCTTGGTTTTATTACAAACTTAAAACGTTAAACCTTTAGTTTACATACATTTTTAGTTAAAAATATTGTAATTTGTTAGTATTAACGTAGAAATATATCGTCGAACGTGTTTCACGATATGTGTCAAAGACGTCAAATGCTATGGAAAGTCAGCCATGTTTGTTTATTTTTTTTATTCTACTGTCGGTTATACATGACATGGAGACAGAGAGTGGAAATCCACTTTGTTATCAATCAATTTCAAAAACGGAGGAGAACTCTTATTTATGTTACTTTTAATGGAACGTGCGTGGTGATGGCATCTTGGGCAAATCAGTTTAAATATGTCTTTTTTTTAATTTGTTGATTATACACAATATAGTGATAATATATTAAGTTACTAGTAATTAGTGAACTTGAAGTTTCTAATTGGGTGAGTCAATTTTTTTCTGTCTGTTATTACCATGGTTACGGTCGCCTGAGTCACGCTGGTTTTATGCATAATTGTGATAGTTAAACTATGCAAACATGCATTTTTCTGGTGTTAATAAATCCTTTCCTGGTTGGGCCATATACAAACATGGACTACATGCATGTTTGCATAAATTAAGTAGCATAATTTTGCATAAAACCAGCGTGACTCAGGCGACCGTAACCATGGTAATAATAGACAGAAAAAAGTTGATTCACCCAATTTCACGTTCAAACGGTTTGAGACGGATATGCAACAAGACATTACCTTATTTTGTTCGATTTAATTTCATAACATTGCTTCCATTGACAATTAGTAACAAGTCACGTGACGATAACACGACAGCGATAGAGGGCGTTCGTTCACACTTTCAACCGCGTGCGAGCAACTTGCAACCTGTCGTCACGTGACAAACACACGTGTCGTGACAGCGGACAAGTTTCCAAATTGGGAATATTCTCATAGAAAATTCTTGGTACCGTAAAATAGGCATGATGACTGGCAAGTCAAATCAGCATCTTTTTTCAAACTGTCAAAACGATCACGACTATGGAATTTTATATGAAATACTCAAAAGTGACATCACGTTTAAGTACTGCCAAATGACCTACTCTTTTAAGTTCTACTCAATTTATTAAATAGAAGTTCTGTACAAAAATTACTGCAATCTACATCGTAGTAATAATTTCTTCTTCTACAATGTCGTGCATAATGTTAAATAATTTATTTTAACTACAGTCATCATCCCAATTACCCGAGTATTGTCCAATACTACAACTATGGTCCACAATTTAATAATGATAATTTAGAAATAGAAATAACTTTATTCGTAACATACACTAACACAAAAATCACAATATATGCATAGCAATGAAATAGTACATTACGACACAAGTGCGAAAAACAGGAAATCCGAAACGAGTGGCGATGTTGACACGACCGAAGGGAGTGTTTTAAATCGACACGAGTTACGAATTTCCTTTTTGCACGTGTCTCGTACGACGTTTTTTAGTACAGATGGCCCTCCGAAGTTTTGGACCTGAAGTAAAATGAGCCACTTCTCGCACTAGAGCCTAAAAAAGGCACCATCTGTACTAAAAAATAATTTTACAAATAAAAGCGTGTATGCTACGAAATGGCCTCATCTCAGCATGTTGCTACTGCTAGCGAGTGCCAGCGCTGGTCTTCCGATGAGGATATTTCTATGACATCTATCCATTTATGCACTCTTTAGACACTTCAAAAGAATGTTTGAGGTCCAAATTGTTGTAAATTGTTGTTGTTACGTAAATAACATTTAATTAGGTAGTTGTTTACCACTTATTGTCCCATCCCATGACGCTTCTGTTCATATTTCTGTTTTTGCTTACATTTATGTACCTCGAGGTATTTTTGTTATATAGGTGTACATTTGTATTATTCATATCTCAATTATGTGACTGTATGTGTTCTAAGGTCAATAAATAAAAAAAATTCTACTCCTAAATGGGCGGATTTTTATTTTGATGTGGTATTTTTTAATTCTCCAAATTTGACTTTTTTACATTTTTTCTACTCAGAACCACGAGCTCTTTCGATCCTGATAGAAATAAAAAAAGTATCCCAAAAAAAATCCAGTGAGTTACTATTTTTCGTACACTTTCTTCGACCGTAACTCAGAGGAAGATAAAAAAATGTATGGAATTTTTGGGCATTTTTTTCTGCTAACGAAGATCGAAAGAGCTCGCGATTCTGAGTAGAAAAAATATGAAAATATCCAAATTTGGAAAATTTGAAAAAGCTACAACAAAATAAAAATCCGCCCAAATATGCAATGTTAGTTCCAATCTTCTTTTTGTTTGTCAATGGCAACCTTCATGAGTATTTTTTCATGAAAATTTCCACTATTTCCAGTTATTTTAGGAAATTTCCAGAATGTTCTGCAACTTATTCATTACTCATTGCTAAGATGACTACGTACAGTCACCATCAGATATATTGTAGCGTCCGAAGCGCTCAAAAATATCTGAACACGCCTGTATCGTTATGGCAATAAATGCTCAGATATTTTTGAACAGTCCGGACGCTATTATACACGGTGCTCGTGAGCATTCCGAAAGATTTTAATGCTGGATTCCTGAGCATATTTAGAGTATTTAATGTTATATAAAATTTCCTGGATTCGGCTTGGTTCCAGAGATAATTAACCTTTTTTCGAAATAAGTTTTTCGACGTAACTCATAAAACTTCTTTTTGATTACAATGCTACCACAATGTGTTCTAATATTACCACAACTTTTGCCTGACAATCAAAAAATAAAAATAGACTTGACGAAAAAACCTGTCCCTAAAAAAACATTTAAAAAAATAATTTTAACAAATTGTTTTTATGATAAAAAGTATTGGAAATGTTAAAAAGAATTCAAAAGTCTAAAAAAAAATTTTTCTTTGTGGAATTTGTCATTAGGTCTCATAATATTTTTTGTTTATTTTGATGTCTAGATGCATAGTTAAAATCTTTCGCAATGTTCGCGAGCACCGTGTATACCTGATGGACCTTTTTTATAGGTAATTAAGTTTAGGTGACAATTGTGACAAACATCGGAAATGCCGACACAAGGGTAACGGGTTCGAAACTTGGCAAGGGTACGCCCACATGATAGCACTATAATAACATGGTGTCACATTTTCGTTGATATAGGAAGTGTTTCCTGTAGTACGTGGGTTCAAATCCAGCAGTGATACGTGGGAATATTATTGTCGTTATTAGTATCGTAAATCGGAATACCATCTAAATGAAGGGTCCACGGAAAGAACATGGTCTATTCAATTCAAATTATACAAGGAAAAACCACCTTACTCTTAACAGAATAAGGTGTGAATTAGCCCTGATTTTTTTAAGTATTGAACATGTTTTTTTCGTGGATCCTTCAAATATAGTAGGTACAAAAGCTCCCAACAACTTCAACTACTCTTATGGTACAAAATTAATAAGTATACGTTTTCGAGGAACAAATAGCAACGTTTTCGAATTATAACTAACGTTAGACTCTAACATATTTAAATATCCATGATGAGGATTCTCTAAATGGATTGAAACATGTCGAGCAAATATCCACTAAAATTACGTGAGTAACCCGTTTGATCTATATTTAAATGAATATAGCAACGTATTGGAGAGAAGTTAGGTCGATTGCAAATAAAATGATATATATAGTTACAGGTGCATTCAGACCAATCGAGCATTCGCTATTCTAACCCCCTACTCTGCGAAATTCGATCGTTACACAAAACGTGATTCGTTGATTTCGTAGAGTGGATAGCGAATGCCCGTTTGGTCTGAATGCACCTTAAGGCCTTAATCAAAACATAAATCACTATCGCGTCAATTGTACTACGAAAGTTAGTCATACAAACTACATGGTATACTTTGTCCAACAACCTTTGACAGTAGAAAAAGGTTTTAAAATATAAGAGCGTCGTATGAATTGCTCACAGAAAATGTAATTTGGTGCCCTTTTTCACTCTCAAAAGTTGTTACACAAAATAACTTCGTAACACAAGAATTATGACGCTAAATTTTGTTTTTTTTTTGTAGAGACCTTAAATTATGACTTTTTTTTTAATAATAATCCTTAATCTGAAAAATAATATTCTTAACAGCCGCTTGTATGAGAGTATTCTCATGAAAATTCCCACTTAATTTTAGTAAATTTTGAGAATGATCTACAAATTGTACATTGCTACTTCATCTTTAGAGCATTCGCTCATTCTATCTACGAAATCAACGAATTTCGACGAATCACGTTTTGTATAACGAACGAATTTCGTAGAGTGGGGGATAGAATATTCGCTCATTCTATCTCCCACTCTACGAAATTCGCTCGTTTGGTCTAAATGCACCTTTTAAGGTCACCTCTTCTTACAATACTTGCTAAGGCGAAATAAAAACCCCGTAAAAACGCTGAATGTTGCCCAGTTTGTAATATTCCGTAAATAGTGGATCGTGGAATCCCTCGTGTGCTATGTGTGTCACTTATACCTGTGCGGCACGCTCCCGGTTTTTTGTGCCGTAGCGGCTAGACGCGGGACTCTGTCGATAATTGAGCACTTTGGTAATCGATAGAAATATATTCTTAATAAATAAATATCTTGGGACATCTTACACAAATTGACCTAGCCCCACGGTAAGCTCAATTAAGGCTTTTCATGTGGGTACCAAGCGACGATATATATAATAGATAGATACATATAGATACTTATATACATAGACAGCCATGACCAAGGAACAAATATTTATGATAAATAAATACACAAATAATGCACTCGCCGGGAATCGAACCCAGAAGCCCAGAACCTCCAGCTTCGTAGGCAGGGTCGCTACCAACTAGGCTACGGAGGTTGACAATAATAAAATAATTAATCAGTAACCACTGACATGCATTATGTAGCTGTGGCGATTTTATTCTTATTTTACATATCAGTACTCGTAAAGTATCAAAAATATAAAAGAATGTGATTGGCTAATAAATAACAATTCATAAATTAATATCATGGGACATCTTACAGAAATCAGTCCAGTCATACGTTAAGCTCAATAGGGGTGGGTTATGGGACGATAATGTTATAAAAACGCCGTAAAACGCAGATATTTGGTCAGTTTGTAATATTCCGCGAGTAGTGCATCGTGGAATCTCTCCTGCGCTATGTGTGTTACTTGCGGGACTCTGTCGATAATTAAGCACTTTAGTAATCGATAGATATATATTATTAATAAAATCATTAAATCTGTAACCACTGACATGCATTATGTAGCTGTGGCGATTTAATTCTTATTTTACATATCCGTAAAGTTCAAAAAAATAAAAGCATGTGATTGGCTAATATGCGACTGCAGGTGTACCACCTACGACATTTCATGAGTTAAAACGAGCACGTGCTGCACACGCTTCCTGTGTAGCTCGGCCTTTAATTATTTGTTTAAATATGTTACGTTGTTATAAACGTATTAATTATAATACTGGTCTACCTTTTGGTGAAACCTTTTTTAGTCCGAATCTTTTTATAACCTGAACACAAATGCGATGATATTCTTTCAGTTAAAGATATTTTTCCTAACTGGTGCGGAAAAGTAAACTTTGCGCACGCTTTTCGTGCGTTGATTTCTCTTTTTAAGGCACTTGTTATGAAAAAATTCTTTCGATACACTTATTTTTAACTCGGGTGATTGTCGCTCTTGTTTCACTCGGGCTCTAACTTTCACCCTCGTCGAAAAAACATTTTTTCGCACTTGTAACGAAATGTACTATTTCGTATAAGGTAGGAGTGCTCATTGCTGACCTTTTAATCGCCTTCCCTCTCGCATCAAAACGTGACATACACGCCAATATCTCTAGTAATGAACAAACAAAATAAACCTCATCTGTCAGCAAGATAGTTACTTTAACAGCATTTTTCTTGACCACTTTAGTGGCTGCTGGCGTGGTAGGACAACACACGGCCTCTTTAGTAAATAAATTCATTGTTTCAAGTATTGAGTAGTTCCCAAAAAGTTAGTGCATAATTGAAACAGATCGTTAATGACTGTTTAATTTTCCTATTTTGTTTCTAGACTTTTATTTGTGTAAATAATACTATTGTCAATTATTACATTAAAAATAAGACAAATTTTATTTGTATAATTAAGGAAGTCAACAATCTATAAAACCTTAATTATTTGTAAACAATCAATGCAAAATAGAGCGATTTCAGTTTGCAATTTAAAGTTATACCTGGCATAAATATTTATGCTACGTATTTTTGTCCCTTCTGAAATAAATATAGTTATTAGATCTTCCAAAGAGCTAAAACTATGCTAGGTACTTATCGCAAACTCGCTCAATTTTCATGTTTATATTATATTACATATAAAGCATTAGTGACATATCGCCATTCATGCATTAATGCCATAAAAAATGCAATATTTATGCTTAATTGCACTATTCAAATTCAGTAGTGGTTATGGAGTGAAACGTGTGTGGGCTGCATATCAAGTGGTCGAGAAATTTACTCGTTTTTGTAAACGATTCCTTAAGCGTTTTATAATAGTGTGCTCGAGATTCAGTTATAATTTAATATCTTGGTTGTACTCGCATTTATCGATGAAAAATATTTTATTCGATCGTCGTACCGTACTTTTACACTTTTATTTATTTAGATAAAGAAATCTCAATAACTGTATTTTCACGAACGAACCAAAACAACTTGTTAACTGAAACGAATAAACTTAAAGTGTAAAAATAATGATATTTTAAAACCGAGGGGTACAGGCATCAGCCGCGAAAGCTGAGTACGTGGGTTCGATCCCCACCTCGGACATAGGTGATCTTGGTCGTTTTTCTTTGGTATATGACATCTAATATATATATTTGATATTTTAAAATGTAAAATAATGATGTATAGTCGCCATCGGATATTATTATATCGTACCATCATTTTCGAGCGCTCCGGATGCTACAATTGGATGGCGACTGTACATACAAAAGTATTTTTTAAATTACAGTTTACACTCAGTATTTCTTTCGAGGAGTATACAGAACAGAACTATAGATTGCCCGAGTAGGTCTACGCGGGCCATTTCCGCAACTCGACTTAATAAATACTGTTACCGCTAGTTTTCGTAAAGGTCAATAAATAAAAATTTATCCATAAAGAAACATTATAAATATATTTGCGACACAACACAAAAAAAAACACAATAAATCGTCGGGTTAGAGGCAAAACCAACTATTTCCTTGAAGTTGGTTTTGACAATTCATATTTTATGCCAATGGCATAGAAAACCATGTACTGAACAAAAGATTTTTTACCAAAATAGTTGGTTTTGCTTCTAAGCCGGCGAAATATCAAATAAATAATGCTATAAAATGGTTCCCAGTGGTAATATTGCTAGGCTGTAAACACAGTCCAGCGCTGGTCTTCCTTTAGTTTCGATAATATTAATCGATAAGCGTGTCCCATCCTTGCTCTCGCTCGCGCACCTGGCGTCGCGCGCCAATCGCGTGCCGACTCCTGCGCACGAATAATAATACATCGGGAGACTTTTATTCCCTTCTGAAAGGTCCCGGTAAGGGATATGAGAGAAATTATTGAAGTTTTTAATGGGGCTTACGCAGAAACTATAGAATAGTTGTCAGACATTGCAGTAGTTCAGAGTAAATAGTTTGACACAAGTTGAATGTCGTATATATCGTATATGTCAAACATATTTGTTCCTTAATTGTAATGCCAGTAATTGCCGGTGTAATTACTGGCATAGATAGAGGCAATCCATCTAAGTCCTCAGGGTAGGCAGCGCATAGGCGATTTTCTGATCGCTATGTTCATGGGTCTCAATTCCTGATTTCTATCAGGTGGGCTGAGAGCTCAGTTGGCTAACTTCGTCACATAAAAAAAACATGGATGTTTTATTTATATATCGATGTATTATATAGGTATATCGTTGCTATTAGTGACCACATCAAGCCTTAATAATTGAGCTTATCGTGGTACGTGGTACTTAGTCTATTTATTTGTCTAATATTATGTTATGCCGTAATACAAGGAAAACTACAAGTTTTAAAAGCATTTGTAGTCTTTTTTTTAGAACTAGTATAATATAATTCTAAAATTGATATATTACTCACACCAACCTTTGTTGTGATCTGCTTTGCCCGCAGGTTGACTGATATATAATGCTTTTTAGCATTAAGTTTGCCTTTTGTACCATAAAATTATATTCCTTGTGAACTTATGAACTACCTCTATCTTATGATTCCTATGTAATATCGTCCAGTGCTAATATTTATTACACAAAAAAATCAATAAATTGTCAACCCTAATAAAATTCCCAGTCGTCAAAAGCCGAGATTAAACCATAATAAAAATAAACCATAGATGCGTACGATGTTCATTATTTTTTACCACCAATTGAATAGCCAATTTCAACCCTCGATTTAATTATGTTTCAACAATATTGAATTCAACCCTGTTCCAAAAAGGGTGCGCGGGAGACTGCCTGTCCGTATAGTTATTTATATTATACATATCGTAGATCGGAGATAGCAATGTACAGCAGAACATTCTCAACATTTAGATTCGTTATATTTAATTTATGTATATAACTTGTACAGTTTTGACAATAAAGGCTTATTGGTAAATTTCCTAAAATTACTGCATATTTTTTTAGGAAATTCTCATGCAATTTGCCGCAGAACATTCTCATTCAGAATAGGGATTATTACGGCATGTTCTGAACAGTCCACGATCGCGAAAATTTGACATTTGATTTCCAATAGTTTCATTTTACTGAATATAAGCCAAGCAACTTTTTGCAGATGATTCATTTGGCATACCAACATTTACAATAATATTATATGCTGACTCTCATTTGGCCGAAATTTTATTTGCCAACTAGGTTAAATATGTTAGGTTGGAACATGATATTAAATGAAAGATAATATTATGTCTGTGTAAAGTTGTTTTGCCAAGTGATG
>JALPQI010017273.1:0-23887 GCA_025490895.1 Thaumatotibia leucotreta
GATGATAAAAGAAACCCATCAATATTTTGATAAATTAAATCACACCGTTTATACCTTAGCAATGAAGAATAGAAAAAATATGATGTAGTAGCAGCCAATAAATCACTGTATTTTTTTACGTCGATTCCGACCTTCACCATAGTATTATAATGTCATGTTAAAATATACCTACTTCACCTTTTTCAAAACCCCATTTATTTTAAGCAAAATTAAATTTAGATAAATAACATGACATGTCCTGACATTAAAAAAACATTGTATTTCTGTTGTTTTCAATCTCAAGTACTAACAACTTTTCAATTGGAAGTAACAGAAGGCCGAGTGTAGGTAATAACTTATGAAAAACGTCTCGATCGCGTTCACGTTTTCATCGTCAATTTTATACAAATAACGATGAAAACGTAAACGCGATCGAGACGTTTTTATAAGTTATTACCTACACTCGGCCTTCAGAGCTTTTTCTGTTACTTCTATTATAAATGTAGACGCAACGAAAATGGTAACATTATGTACAGATTGTCCATTCAGTATTTAGATTATAGAAAACCATGAAGCTGCATAACAAAGTACCTTAAAACTACCCAACTATAGTCCAATACTGCAACTATGGTAATATCAGTACCTAATACCTTATTTTGGGCTTAGTCCAAGTTTTTTAATTTGAATTATTTTATTTATAAATAATGCTAAAGCGTCTACAATGCTATAACACAACAACAAACAATCTTTAGTGAAATTTGTTACCAAATATAACTGATTTTACAGAGTAGAAAGTGCTAGTTATCAGCGAACACATCGGCATCTTGCTTCAATACGAGTTTGTTGAGTGTGTGTATTTTTGTCTATGAATACAAGTTGCCCACGAGGAAAGGGAAAAAATCTAACAGCATATTCCTGAGACTAAAAGAAGCAAAAAATGTTAAATGATTATTGGTGAAATCGGCAATTTTTTTTTATTTTTTTAGTTTTTTTTATGTTTTAAATGCCTTAATACAGAAAAAAAGGATTTTCTTAATCAAACTATCGCAAAAATGCACTTTAAAGTTTTTTTTACATTTGCTAGGTAATTAAAGATATTTTTCTTCATTTGATGTCTGTCAATTAAGTGTGACAAGTCTAAGACAACATGGTGACGAAATCGTTTCCTAAAATGCGTTTATCATAGCACGGTTTTAAGAAAAAAAACAAATTTTCTCTTAAAATAGACTGAACCCAGAAGACTTCATATGACATTTAAAACTTCAAAGGTCAGAAATGCGCTGTTGAATTTTTTCCCTTTCCTCATGGGCACATTGTATAACAAATACACCAAATTGAAGATTTTTGCATAAATATTGGACCACTGGGAGCATTTCGCACCTTTAGAATGAAAGTGACTTAATTCAAAATTTGGGAATGATGAATTATGTACTTAATTAAAAACACCTAAAAGCTTAACATTCCTTATTCGAAAATTTAGGATTAGGTCAGGTGCGATTTGGCCTATAGTAAGGTAGTTGTACAGTGCAGATCATGAATTAGTAACAAAAGTAGCCCGTCGGGTTCAGTAGCCGCGCGGCCGTCGCGCGGGTAGCACGTACCTGTTGTGGTGCGGCCTGGCGTCCGCGGAGTCGCCCTCCGAGCTCTGGCGCGAGTGCGCGGACGCCGCTGACACGGAGCTGCCGTAGCCCGACGCCTGCGCAGTATAGTCGTTAATAACCAGAGATCGGACAAATGTGCGTAATTATTCGAAAGTTGACATTACTTCAAAGTTGATTGAATAATTAATAATTTTCAGAAAAACACCACAGCACACTCGTTAATAATACAGGGTAAACGACATGAAGTGTTACCAAGTAGATTTTATTAAGTCTGGTGTCAAAGTAATAGCGGCTTATTATTGGAAATATGTTTTGGACACCGCAATGAAGTCTTAGACATGCAAACATTTGGGTTGTAGACCGCAAACATAAGGACGAAACTGAGCTTCGGCTTATAAAGATGGTAAGAACCAAAAATGGCTGAAAACCGAATTTCACTAGTCATTTCTCCAGTGCAGTGAGTTTCGGCCTTTTTAACTGGTCTATTTTGAAGAGAAAAGAGAGAGCAATTAAACATGCTAGTATAAAAGCAATTAAGATAGCCATTGTATTTCAAGGCAAAAGGTATATTGACTAAAAGTAAATTTAATCACAAAATGTAATCTTTTTTTCTCTTCAACGGAGCCGGCAAGCGGCAACTTAGTTTAGCGCAGTGACCGGCAAAGTGCTGTTTGCCGACCGGAGGGTAAAAAAAAAGCATTCCAGTTTTGAACACGTCTCCTCACTTAGCAAACCGATCAAGTATTCATTCGTAAGTGATAACAGTTTGTCTCTTTCGGTCTTAAGTTAGGAGACGTTAAAAAATAACCCCCTTATTCATAAACGTCTGCTAACTTAACAAGCCGTTAATAATTGTTTGTCCCTTTCGGTCTTAACAATGTGTCCATAAGAGCAAAAGGGACAAACAATTATTAACGAGTTGTTAAGTTAGCAGACGTTTATGAATAAGGGGGTTAGTGGTTAAGATCATTTTTTCAAAGTTGTTCCCGCGACTTTTTTTGTAACATAGGTCTTACATGATGATAAAAAAATTCTCCTATCAAAATTGAAAGAGCTTGCAATTTTTAGTGGAAATCATATTATGGAAATGGTCCAAAAAGTGTGGAAGACAACCTTGAAAAAAAAAATGGTCCAGGGTGTTTCTATGCGATTTTTTCACGCGTTTTTATTGTTCATTTCATAACCATCACCACTTTATTTTCCGATTCATAAAAGCAAAGGAGACTATTATGCAAGAATAGCAGACAATCATGCGTCTGCTACAAGATAACCGAAAATGACTCCACTATTTATACGCAGTTCGTCAATAATAGGCTACTTGACTCATATCAAATTTAGTGCAAAAAAATATTATTTTCTGTAGTATTTATTGAAAGACCCTCGCTCCGAGTCGTTTCTGGTGCAAAAGCTCTCTATTGTTATACAACGCGGCAACGCTGCTAGCGTTATGGGCACTTTTGCACCAGGAATGACATGAGGGGTAGGGGGAAACGATTACAATGTATTTTTATTTTTTATTTTTAATTATTATATACTTATGTTGTATTTAGAAAACCTTCTGAGTTCTCTGTTCGATTTTGTAATTTACTCTTTATTGAAAAGATCAATATTTTTCGATTACGAAATTTTTTATTGAAAAATTTGTTTTTATTTTTAAATTTCGTACTCTGTAAACGGTGTCGGCCATGATGTGACGTCATAGGATCTTAAACTAACTTCATGTCGAATCTTATACGAGTGAAATTCGCCATGGACATGTAGGCATGTAGCTTTGCTGTGACATTGACATAACATAAATGACATGTTAAATGTTTGTTTTCGGTTTGAGTGACGTCACACCACAGATAATCTAAGCATCAACATGGCTAGTATCGTTTTCGCCCGGTAACGAAAGTTTAAATTTTAAGTTATAATTTTGCGGTTTTCTAGGTCGTGAAAAAATATATTTATATTTTTTCCGTTAATCAGATATTGATTAATTTAATAATATAAGACAAACTTTAAAAATGGGTCAAGTAGTCTATTTGAGAATGGTAATGACTTGATTGGTGCGACAGAAAAATCGCATAGACCCTCCAAGTGTGACTCACTTTGCTGCTCGTGTCTCCGGAGGTGTTGGAAGAGTTGCGCGAGTGTGTGTGCTGTGCGTGCGCTTGTAATTATACAGCTTTCATTTGTTTTTGTTTTGTGTGGCAGTGACGCGGCCGTCGTCATCCGAGCAACACGTGTATATTGGGTGAAATCAAATTGGTGATACAAAATAATATTTTCTGAATCTACTCATGACTACAGCCAACTTTTACTATGGGACCATCTTCGAAAACATCACTTCAAAATCTTCATCTCCATACAAATTATGAAACCAACTTTTGCTAATTATAGCATTAATATGTATCCATTTCTCCATACTGATACCTTACAAATTTGTATACATATTAATGAATTTGATACCGGAATGTACACATTTTTTCTGCCAGATTCGATATAAGTTCCATAGTAAAAGTTGATCGTTATCACGAATAGATCCAGAAAATATTATTTTGTATTACTAATTTGATTTCACCCTGTATACAAGGTTTAATCACACATAGCGCCGCGCGCAAAGATGAGTTGAACTATGAATGACTTGATTAGTGCGACAGAAAAATCGCATAGAACTACCCAACTCTACTCTACTAGAACTACTCCAAGTGTGACTCACTTTGCTGCTCGTGTCTCCGGAGGTGTTGGAAGAGTTGCGCGAATGCGTGTGCTGCTGCAGGCAGTTGGCGCACGCCGCAGTCAGGGTCGCGGCTCCTGGAATTTGTGTTAGGGCTGCCTTGAGTGACGGTGCTATGCCAGCTTGGGTTACAAATATAGTCGGGGAAAGAAAAGTTTTTGGTCACATTAAATCCTACAGTTTCGGAAGCTTTTTCTAATGAATATTTAGGGTATACAGATTCACACCATGCAATAATCCCCAGTGCCGCGCGAGAGCTTCTCATCCAGTCGAGGACTTGAAGGTCAATAATTGGAACAGCACGTTCAATAATTTCTACCCTCGAGATTATGCATTCATTCTATTGTTTTAGATGATTTATAATTAAGGAAAAAAAATCCCCAGTTTTTTCGTAAAGCTTATACAAAAAAAACTATACCTTAATTGTCGGGTCATTATAGTAAAAATCACCATTTGTTTAATTTCTGTTTGATTGTGGTGACTTTTAAAAATATTGTCTTAAATATTCAGTCAGGCCCCTCGGATAATAAATCCCTACTGTAGGATTTATTGTTTCTTTTTATTAAACAAGTAAATCTTAATACATATTGATTTTATGAAAAAACCTCCACACATTTATCAGGGATAATTAGATTCATATATTCACAAAACGATGTTTTATCATATTCCTGAAATAAATATACTGTAGGATTTAATGTAATTTTCTCTAACAAGATAAAGTTTAGCTCCCCGACTAATAGGGCTACCAACTGTCCCGCTATATGCGGGACGTCCCGTTTCTGGGGCCCTAAAGTATGGGTCAAGGGTTCACGCGGGACGCCAGTTGTCCCGGTTTTCAGGGGATACTAAATTTAAAATACTAAAATAATAATATGAATATGTAAATTAAAGAATTTAAGATTGCGACATGTTAATTTGAATGTACCGCGACGACGGCGACTATAGCCTGCCAGCACCGTGTACTGAACGTGTAAAACTGTGCAACTAAATTACCGATATGAAATTAAGCATTATTTTTTAATGTTAATGTCATTGCCGTCCCGCATTTTACAGCTAAGACCCGCAATAAATTCGTGAATATCCCGCATATCTGTGATCTTTGGTTGGCAACCCCAGGTTACATATACAAATATTTTATTGCATTTCATGTGTACATTGGGTCTTTAAGCTATTCACAGTCTCAACATGAACCCTGTAAGGGTACAGCAACATACAACTGAATACTAAACTAATATTAATAGTTACAGAACATCTATTTATCACTTAAAAATTCTTGAGTACAATAATATGCTTTATTAATTAAATATCGTTTTAATTGCATTTTAAATCTATTTAAGTTTGTTTCAGCTTGTATCAGCTTAGGAATATTATTATAGATTTCAACTGCCATGCCAAAAGGGCCAGAGCAATGAAATGGTACATTTTCATGTTAGAATTAGGACGGGCCAATCTGCTATGTTTGCAGTTTATTTTTTATTATTTGAATTAGGCTTACTCATGGCCACAGACTAGCCAAGGGCAGAGTGGCCTACGATGGAGTGAGTTTGCCCAGAAGGTGCCTAGGTTTTCATCTGATGTACAGCTTTATCCTCGAAAGGAAGGGCTATTCTATTTATAGGACAAGTGAAATAATAACCCAGTGTCCTAAAAAAAGGACACATTATTTTTAATTTTGGACACAACAAAATAAAATTCATATTTCTTTGAAAAATATGACGTCATGGGCCGTTATGAGTAAATTTTGCTGTCCTAAAAATAGGACGTTGGGCCTTACGAGGTTAAAAGCGCGAATAGGGTTAAAGGAAGATAGTTTCGAAAAAAAAAAATGTTACTATTCGATTTTTTAATAAAACGGAAGAATAATTTGTACGGTATTTAGGTACAGTCGACATCAAAGATATTATTGCGACTTAGTTGCCAAAAATATATTTACACGACCTTAATGTTAAGGCTACGTGTTAATATATTTTTAACGTCTTAATCGTAATGATATGTTTGACGACGATTGTACGTAAACGCACTATGTCCTCGTCGAAATGGCAATATTCTTGATTTTCCCATAGTATCCATATCAGGGATCAGCAACGGTAACGTCATAATTTGCTACAGATTTATTCGTTTGAGAGCAATGTATATTGATGTTAAAAGTTTATCTAATTATTTATAAGAGTCTTCTAACTTAACAAGCAGCTAAATATTGTTTGTCCCTTTTAGTCTTACCAATATATCTATAATAGCGAAAGGGACAAACAATACTTGATGGTTTACTAAGTTAGGAGACGTTCAGGAATTAGGGGGTATTTCTATAATTTATTAAACTTTGTTGTAAATATTACGGTAACTTAGTATTATCAAACCGGAATCAGAAAGGGATTCGAGAATACTGTTGACACAACAAATGGCACAACATTTAGGTACCAAGAAAAGAGTTGTTTATAGATGTAGTGAGTGATTTGTCTGCAGGTCTTTGCACTTGAACTATGAATATATGAATATAACTATGATTATATCCTAGATTGACTTATACCCTGTTGTGTCAACAGTACTTTCGAATCCCATTCTAATCGCGGTTTGATAATAGACAACCGCGGTTACGAAAATGACTAAAAATAGGTGAATTAATTATTTATGAAGTGTAATATAATATAGCAATATAGCAAATAAAAAAATACACAAAAACTTGAATGTCCCTTTCCCAAATCAAATAAAACAAAACAATGCGTGCTGAAAACATACAAAATGAAAGATTTTGACCTGCGTTCATCTAATATTATTTGTTTCTGACGACCTCAGGAATAAACTGTCAAATTAATTTACTCGCTTTGTTTGTTACACCGTGCATAATTGATTATTATTTTGCCTTTTTCTAATAAGGCACAAGTGTGTCTCCTGTTAGATTTGATCCCTTGACTTCGCAGTGTGTCTTAAAAGATACATAGGTACTTTTTGACCCACTTTTTGTATTAATTTTTTTAGACAGAATTTTTTGCCCTACACAGGCGGGGAGGCTAGAACGCACGATTTTTTAAAATTCTCCCAAGTTTAGGGTTAAAAACCATGGTTTTAGTTATTACAATAACATTAGGGTTCCTTTTGTTATTCAAAGTTATTTTATATTATTGAAATAGTATCCTAGCTTGAAGTTTTGTAAGAATTAGTCAATGTAATCCAACAGAGCGACATCTTAATTTCCCATAATATTCATCGATAGCGATTGGATGTCCAAAATATAATCAGAAAACTCCCACACAACTGGAGCTGATTTTACGATAAAACTAAACATTTTCTTTCACACGATTTCTCATCACTCTCTTGATAAAAGAGCAAGTAACTACGGCAAATTGGTCACAATGTTCGCTTGCAAATTCACATCACACAGTCGTTATCAGATATATCGACGCGGCCATGGAGCTCAAAAACATCTGAACATACAATCTAACGCCTTGACAATAGAGGTCTGCTCAGAAGTTTATGAGCACCCAGGCAGCTCCGATATATCTGATGGCAACTATGCAATCATTTCAATAAATATTTCGCGGACAGCTTCACAAAATGATAAACAGTTCAATAGCATATGTAATGTATGCAATACACATCAATCATTAATCTCAGTCGCTCAGCAGTTTTATAATAAGTAGGGTTAGTACATGATTGGTGAGACAGTATGTCACCGCTTGAGATACTATCCATCCCTCTTTCAGTAAAGTTAGTAAAAGACATGAAATCTATCTGGCGGCGACACACTGTCGCACCAATCATGTTCTAATGCTAAGTTGTAAAGATGTGAATAATAATTTGCCATTATGTTTGCCCGATACCTCCTGAAGTTATAAAACTGTCTCATTTAACTTCAGCACAATACCAGGTAATATTTATAACAAAATGACAGTAATATATCTTCGGATATATCGGTAAAGACACGAAGGCAAAAGAAAACAATAAAAGTAATGCTTGAAGACGAAAGTCAATATTCAACAAATTCAATAATTAAAAACCGAACTCCATCAATTTCTCCAAGATCCCATCATCAGACCCCATACTTCTTGACAACGGAACAATCTAGGGGGTATACCCATTCGGCAAAAAAACGGGTCACGAATATCACGATATAGAGTAACATACAAATAAAAAAAAAAACATAAAAAAACACTGGAATTGAGAACCTCCTCTTCTTTTAAGTCGGTTAATAAAGATAAACACAACTTGTTGCAATAACAAACCTCACCACAGTCGGTTAAAGTTTATCATACAAATTCGCCGTCAGCAGATTCACTAATTTCGTATACATTCGCAAAAGCATTCGGAGGAACTTTGGCTTCGTACCCGGTGAACTAACTGTTCAAAAACCGCAGTAATTTACATTCGAAGTTACCCCAGAATTGAGGACGGCAGGACTTCATTCGAGTTTGAAAACGTTGGCATCCAATTAGTTCTTAGCTAGGCAAGCGGTAATCGGGAATTGGGGCAAATTGAACTCGGATTTGATTACTGACAAGCGAAAAGTCGGGAAAACTTTTAAAACTTTACTAAAAGTATCGATTGTCCCTTTCGGTCCTATTGACATATTGATAAGACCGAAAGTGACAAACGCGTCGACTTGTTTCGCTCCCTATGTGAAAAGTTTCAATAACATCGTGAGTAATCTGCGAGAAAAATTACTTATTTAAGAATACAATTGCTGAAAGTGAGATCTTCACTCACTTCGTTCGTATTTTAAACCGATACTAGTTAAACAAAAGGCATACATTTCAACACGAATATCATACAATATTTTACAATGCATTATAAGATGAAAAAAAGACAATCCCGACAGTACCAGACCGTGCGGAGAAGTACAACGTTATATGCATATCTCTACTTTAAGAAGAGCACTTTTTGAGCATACTCATCGTATAGATGAACGTAGTATCGTATCGTATGAATATGAACGCAGTAGAAAGCTTGCAAGTGCAATACATAAATAGATATACTGACCAGGATGGTCGGTGACGTCATCCGGATCCGGCGAAGGCATCTCGCACGACGGTAGCGATGACAGTGGTAGCGAGTGGCCGCCATCTGTAATTAATATATAGGCGTGGTGAGTTTGGTTGGTATGAGAACAGCCTATCACCGTCCTCCAAATGACGGTGCAAGGACCGTCCCACCATCGTGGGATGCCCATCCAAAGCTGCAGTAGCGGAATCACGGGAGCCACTCATACTCCAGGAGGAGTATCGTTTGTATATAGTGATGTGCCGTCGGTAAATTACGCAGTTACGGTAATTCTCATCGATGGAAATTACGGTAAATTACGGAAATTTCTCGGTAACTTACCGCTTAAGAATGTTTGATCATGTTTAAAATTTGTTTACAAATATCGTGTTTTCAAACTTTTTATTATTTTTCGTGTTGTTTTGTCAACGAAAGTTATTTCATACCTTTTTGCTTAAACATGTTATGATGTTAAATTATTTTATCGCTTCACATGGTACTTTCAAATAAGTATTTTAATGTTATCTGGCTCAGGCACCTATTTATGTGGTAATTTTGTTACTTTGCTCGTAAATCATAAGATCTTTTGTTACTCATCGTGTTATCTAAGGTAGCACTTGCAGGTAAAATTTAAAGGGTTTAGCGGTGATTGTTACCTACTCATTTTTATTGATCCGTACCCAAAGTGTAAAACGTGAGTCTATTAGGTAGGTACTAAGTGTACTAACGCTCCGCTGTCTGTCCATCCTTCTGTCACTAGGCCTTTTTTTTTATACCACGTCGGTGGCAAACAAGCATACGGCCCTCCTGATGGAAAGCAGTCACCGTAGCCTATGGGCGCCTGCAACCCCAGGGGTGTCACATGCGCGTTGCCGACCCAATAAGAACTTGTACACTCCTCTTTTGAAGAACTCCATACTGTAGTCCAACGGGAAAACCTCGTCAGGGAGCTC
Organism: Thaumatotibia leucotreta; assembly: GCA_025490895.1. NCBI lineage: Eukaryota > Metazoa > Arthropoda > Insecta > Lepidoptera > Tortricidae > Thaumatotibia > Thaumatotibia leucotreta. The sequence continues at coordinate 10,227 of JALPQI010017273.1, forward strand.
ATTCCACAGACGGACCGTCCGCGGGAGGAAGTTCCTCTGAAACCGCACGGTGCGCGACCATTTAGGTTGCAAGGTGTGAGGATGAGCGCCCAGTCGGTGGCGAGCGGTGCGATGATGAAAAGTAGACGTTGGCATCATGTCGAACAGTTCTTCAGAGCACAACCCATTGTACAGACGATAGAACACACATAAGGAGGCGAAGTCTCTCCTTAGACATAATGAACCATATGTCTAAGGAGAGACTTCATACTACCGCCTGTGAGTCTGGGATCGTCGACTATTCGGACAGCTCGTCTCTGAACCGAGTCAAAGGGTGCAAGCTGGTATACAGGTGCTCCTGCCCAGAGGTGACAGCAATACTCCAGATGGGGTCTGACTTGCGACTTATATAACAGAAGTCTTTGCCCCAGAGTAAAGTATCCCCTCGCTTTATTGAGCACACCGAGCTTTTTGGATGCCAGCGTAGCTTTTCCCTCTAGGTGACATTGGAATTGGACGTCGTTGGAAATCTCGACTCCGAGGATCCCAATAATCCCTGACATGGTAAGAGCTGTGTCTTGGAACTTTGGAGCCACAGTAAATGGGGTTTTTTTAGCGGTAAACGCGCAAACTTGTGTCTTTGTGGGGTTGAACCTGACTAGGTTATCCCGACCCCATAACGAGACTCTAGATAAAGTGTTCTCGATGTCAGACACAAGTTTTCCGCGACTTTCCAGTACCACAGAGCGAGGAATATTAGCACGGCCTGTGTAAAAAGTATCCCCAGTACTGTCATCCGCATAGCAATGGAGGTCGCCGATATACAACATGTCATTGATATGCAGAAGGAACAGCGTTGGGGATAGCACAGAGCCTTGCGGGACGCCAGCGTTTATGTCCATGCTATCAGAGCAGCTACAGTCTACTACGGCACGAATGCGTCTGCCGGACAAAAAGCTAGCAATCCATCTGCATAATCCCTCGGGCAGTCCATAAGATGGCAACTTCGACAAAAGGCCCCTATGCCAGACCCGATCGAACGCCTTCGCTATATCTAGGCTGACTGCCAAAGCCTCGCCTTGGCTGTATCTCATAAACCGTCATAGTTAATATTTTTACAGATTATGTATTTCTGTTACTGCTATAACATCTAACACTAAAAAGTAAATTAAAATAAATATTTAATAAGGCTCCCATACCACATACATCAATTACATCATTTTTGTTACTTTAATGGTGCAGAACTTATCATTTTAAAATACGGGGTGTTTGGGATAACGATGTAGGAATTTCTGGAGGTGGTAAAGGAGACTAATTGGAAGAGTTTGAACCCTATTCACCTAAGTCCAATACAGTTTTTTTTTTTAATAAAAATATTGTACTCACACTTGCCTACTAACTACAAGAAACTTATTTTGCTTGATGACGGCGTTCAACAATTGATCGACGATAACTTTTAAACTAATTGCTATTTTGTAGTACTTTTTTTTGTAATCAAAACCTAGAAAATCAAGCATGTTTTTACACGAATAGGAAGACTCATATCCCGACTACTTTTTTACACAGGCTGATAAAGTTTAATTCACTGTTAGAAATCAGTAATGATGAACTAGAAAAATTATTTAAAAAAATTTTGTGTGTGGCAAGTGGGAGTTCAATTTTTTATTTATTTATAACTCAACTAATTGTTATGTTAATTATAAAAAATCAATGCTATTTATTGCATATTTTGTTTTAAATTCAACTTTTAAAGTAAATTTTTGGTATAAAACTAAACATTTTGAAAAACGTGATTTAAAAAAAATCAGTCACATATTGGACTAAGGTAAATAGGGTTCAAACTCTTCCAATCAGTCTCCTTTACCACCTCCAGAAATTCCTACATCGTTATCCCAAACACCCTGTATACTCGTTAATGTACGAGTTCACATTTTAACAATATTTAATGTGCACTAGTAGAAAAAATTAAAAATATCATTGAAAACATTAAAGTTTTCTATAGGAAATTTTACCTGAGAACGTTCGCGGAGAGAATTTTCGGTAATTTACGCCCGTAATTTACCGTAATTTTGGTAATAAACTAGTTCCCGCCCACGGATGTTTTTGAAAATTTCTACATAAGTCATGGCTAGTCAACTAAATACTATCCTGGAAAAATAATAATGAAAATGTGTGTATTTAGACAACTTTCTCATTAATTACCGATATTGGTAATCTTACCGAGAAAGTTACCACAAGATTCTCTTAATTCTCGTAAATTACGGTAACGGCACATCACTATTTGTATATTCATTCATAGGTATGAGTAAAGTACAGGTAAATTCACTAAAGCCGGCACGAATGGATCGAGTGAGTAACAGAAAGTATCTATGTGTGGAAGTCAAAATGACAGTAGATACAGATTGGTATAGCACAGCCGCATACACACAATGACATTCCATTCCATTTGTGCCAGCATTGGTGAATTTATCTCTATTGAAGTATGAAAATGAAATTGCTAGGGGTATTATTAGGTCAGGATTTCCTAAGTGAATATGAAAGATGGCATAAAGACGACGTTTATTGTAAAGTATTAGTAACTTGTTTGTAGAAGACATTGGAAAATAACGTAAGAGTCGTATAAGTAAAGATCAGGGTTCACTTCTTAATGCACGGCATTGCGGCGAATGGTATGAACGAATACACAAAGTAGGAGTATGCGGCCGCTCCCGCGTTTCCGCTACTGCAGCTGTGGCCGGGTCGCATCATTGGTGGGCTGGTTGCACCGTCATTTGGAGGACGGTGATGAGAGGCTGTCGAAGGAAAATTTTCCATGGGCATGGCGAGCGAAATGAAGATGGGATAAGGCAAGGCAAAGTCTAAGATTTGAAAGGGAAGACAGATGGAGAGAGACTGGTGGTTAGTGCACGGCTGATCGCCGGATATAAACTGCGATACTCGCCCGGCTATCAGCTATCACCGCCAGGCGAGTATCGCCGCGTCTCTTTTTTTACACGGGAGTGCCAATAGTTTATAGCTTAGTAGCTCGCGATGAAACCAGTGCCATAGGTAGAGGTAGTCTGTAGTTTCCAAGAAACACCAGTCAACACAGATAGCCTTCTTAGAGGAAGGTGCGAAGTAGGCACCACGCACGCATAAGAAAAAGTAACTCAACTTGTCATTTGCGATGGCAGAGATCTATAAAGTATAAACCGGTTAAGCTGCTTACTGGCGGTTCTGTACAGTTTCGGTTTTGTTCTGTTCTGTACTGTAAGTGAAACCGCCCAGGACGCGTGGGTGGTCTGTGGTGGCAAGTACTGACCGTAGTTGGACCGCTTGGTGAGCGAGCCGAAGCCACTGCTGGGGGTGGACGAAGCGCAGTCGTCGTCGGGGCCGCCGGCCGCGCTCTCGGAACCGCTGTCCGCCTTCCCGTCCACATCCTGCTTGCGTTCCGGCCTGTTTACAACAAACATTAATGACATGCCGAAATAAAAACAAATGAATGTCTGTCCATTGGCCAGTTAGATAATGAATGCAAACACAAATCAAAGTACCTGGGTGAATCAACTTTTTTCTGTCCGTTATTATCATGGGTACGGTCGCCTGAGTCACGCTGGTTTTATGCATAATTATGCTACTTAAACATTTTTCTGGTGTTAATAAACCCTTTCCTTGATGGGCCATCTACAAACATGGACTATATGCATGTTTGCTTAAATTAAGTAATATAATTTTGCATAAAACCAACGTGACTCAGGCGACCGTAACCATGGCAATAACAGACAGAATAAAAGTTGATTCACCCACCTACTCAAACCAAAAAATTTGAGATTGGTCAAAGGCGCCCAATAATGTCAGAGAAGTCCACTGACATAGGACTAATATAGGAAAGGAATAGAACATTCTTCACTCTTGATACAAGTCATTTCCCCCTGGCTTTCCAAGAGAAAATGCTTAGAATGTGTGTCCGAACTGTAATATCGAAACGAAAGACCTTCTCGTCAGGCTCCCAAATCATTCGTGGTAGCGTTCATAAAAAAAAATGCACATCTCATTTTTTTGTCAACTGAAAATATTATTTAGTGAACGATCAAATACAATTATACAAACAATATAACACCGCACTACTGGAGATTCCTTATTTTGTAAAAGTTTCTACATTTATCGTTCGATTAAATATGTTCTTATCATCATCCTAAAGCGATCAGTACTTAAAAATAAAGCGATAAATCGATACACAATTAACGCGCCGCTACAGGATGCCCAAGCATCGTTAAGGGTAGATTATCTCTTCACTTATCGATTTCCCATCAAGACTGCCACCACTTCATTCTCCAGGCTCTTGTAAATGCAGCGGAAATGCAACCTAATGCAATCGGCAACACGATCCAAAAGGATTCACTGTATTGTAATTACTCTCAGAAGCAATCTCCTAATGGTGCAATCATTAGATTCTAGGGTAACCTAGTTTAGTTGTTTTGATTAAGATTCGGCAAAGTTAAATAAATATAATAGGTTTTTCTTGGAATACGGAGTCAATGATGTCATGATGAAATCCGGCTAGTATTGCTCGTTGATAACGGAGTTATTAGTAACATCATACCTACTTGTCGTTTATTAAGTACAGAACACAATTGGTATGCATGTATGTGATGACTGATGATGGATATCGTCGGGAATTTTGATTGTCAATAGGTCAGATTTGAAACGAAACCTTCAGAGCTTCTATGAGCGGCTGCGAGGAGTATGGTAACAGGTACTCACACTTTGAACAGCGGGTCCCCGGATATCATGTTCATCTTGATGCGGGCTCGCAGCACCGTTACAGGGGCAAGTCACAGTCCTCTAACAAACAGCTAGTGACACTCACAGGGTGCTCGATGATCACACTTTGAATAGCAGGCGGAACAAGTTCACTCGGACGTGAATTGACCAATCCAGTGATAGCCTCTATCAAACAGAGGTAGCAGTTTGGTTCCCCTGGTACTCACACTTTCCTGATGCAGAATTAAGGATGGACCACTAGGCTAGTGGGTGCAGGTAAGGTCTCAGAAGCCGAGCTTCTATGAGCGGCTGCGAGAAGTATGGTAACAGGTACTCACACTTTGAACAGCGGGTCCCCGGATATCATGTTCATCTTGATGCGGGCTCGCAGCACCGTTGCAGGGGCAGGTCACAGTCCTCTAACCAGCTAGTGACACTCACAGGGTGCTCGATAATCACACTTTGGATAGCAGGCGGAACAAGTTCACCCGGACGTGAATTGACCAATCCAGCGGCAGCCTCTATCAAACAGAGGCAGCAGTTTGGTTCGCCTGGTACTCACACTTGGATGAGGGTGAAGTTTCCGTCTCAGAAGCAGAGCTTCTATGAGCGGCTGCGAGGAGTATGGTAACAGGTACTCACACTTTGAACAGCGGGTCCCCGGATATCATGTTCATCTTGATGCGGACCCGCAGCACCGAGTTGTCGAGCCGGCGGCGCGGGTCGTAGCCCTCGAGGAGGCGGCGGCGCGTGCTCTCGCCGGCGCCGGCCAGCTCAGCGAGGTTCACGTCGCAGAAGCCGAGCTTCTGGTATGAACGGCCGCCTGCAATGTGAGAATGCTGGGTGAGTTTGTGATCAGAATGGGTCGAAGTGTATCAGGCGATCTGCGGTCGCGCAAATTGCTGATTCAACCATGATAAAATAGACATTACTTACATCACACACTGAACCAATTGGAGCCTTTGTTGAAAAGATAACTAGGCAATATGAGATTTTTGCAAAAGCACTTTGTAAAAGTTTGCGAGGAGCCTAGGAACTGTACGTACTATTTGACTACTAGGAAACTCGAAAATTTTGTCATAGCCATAGTAACGAATAACATATTGAAACCTCTTAAAACTTGTCATTTTGACATAGTTTTATAAAGGCGCAGGCTTATCAATTGGTCGACTGTACATTCTAGTATTAACGTAACCTAATTTGATGTCGCGAATTTTCTAAAGCAGCCTCACCTCTTTACTCTGCCGTAGCATACACAACAAGCCAAATGGAATAACATAAGCATGTATACACGTTTGTACCTTATATCACGGCGATACGGCATAAAAGTGTTCACATAAATGTACGACGACACTGACTTTAGATTGTATCTGATCCCATTCCCATTCATCGGGTCACGTTTGTTTGATGTTCTGATGTTTCGAGCACTTCTACCATCATTCGTATACGGAGCTGTCAAAGCGGACAGGATTAGCTCACCTTTGATCTTACGCACTGACACACGTGGCGACACGAGACGTTCGCGCACAATTTAGCACACGAATTGTGTCAGCTCCTCACCTTTGCACTCCTTGTGCATATAAACGCGAACCTGGACGGGCTCTAATGGGCACGTGTTCCCGAACGAGCACAATTGTCGCATGCTACAATTTGTATACACTAGCTCACCTTTGCACAGAAGCTCCCATATTCGCAGACTACAATCACGCAAATTTTGCAGAAGACCTGTAGCGTACACTTAATTCATGCACTGCGTTCTTGTTTGCGTTCCTTGCGCATAGAAAAGCGCATCTGGGCATTAGCTGCCGACGCGTTATTAACGCGGACTTACTCTTAACATCGGCTTGCTCGCACCAATAAGCGAGTACGAGCGTGATGGATCATGGTAAGCACACAGCACGCCCGTGTTCGCGCACATTTCGCACACGAACTGTGTCAGCGACAGCGTATAAATCAATCAAATATACAAACGATACTGCTCCTGGCCTGCTACCGCAAACACCGAAGTTCGCAAATTTCGGGATTCTCCGTCACTCTAATGACGTCTTCGTTGGAGTGACAGAGACAAATCCCAGAAAATTGCGAACTTCGGTGTTCGCGGTAGGGTTCCTGGAGTATGTGTGGCTGCTAACGCGCTTCCGCCACTGCAGCTGTAGCTGGGTCGCATCCCACGATAGTAGGACCAAAGGACGGTCGTTGGATCGTCATTTGGGGACGGTGTTGAGAGGCTATTGAAGGAAGATTTGCCATGGGCATGGCAAGAGGAAATGATTTTGGTGATGATGATGCGCTAAGGCAAGGCACAGTCCGATCTGAGATCTGAAAAGGAAGACAGATGGGGAGAGGCAGACGTTGGTGCCCGAGGCACGGCTGAGGAACAGCGTAGGTATTAAACCTTTACAGTTTATTTCACATGACGAAGAGGGCTGGCACGATATAGAATTCAACTTTAGAATGCCTGCCGTCACTGTCATGTAGAAGAATCTAGATAGGAGGGGCGTCGAAAGTGGACAGACTTCATGTGAAGATCTAGAATTGTATTGATTTAATGTAATGAAGAAAAGACTACGAACAAATAAAACATGGAAGCCGCACGCCATATTAAATTGCCTTACAAAAACGGTCCTGAATTTTAGTTGACAAGTGTCACCCCCTCTTCAAAGCGTCACGGTAATGAATTTCAATGTCAACCTATAAAAACTTAAACCGCCATTTAAAAATAGTTGTGATTGGTCCATCAAAGTTTTGATTGGCTATATTCTATAAGCATTTGTCAAAGATGTTGCGTCGCCATATGCGCGGTGTTAAGAAAAGCGCTATGTCCTGCCCATCTTGGCACAATTGAACAATTGTTTTTGGGGGCATTTTTGAGCTGGCGTTAGACGTCCATGTTATTTATGGTCGCAGAGAAAAGATTAATATAAAAGTAATATCGAGGAAGCCCTATTGTTTGATTGCATACGGAAGTCCTCCCACACGTGGTGGAGGTGCGGGGTGCGGGGTACTCCTCACCTTTGCACTCCTTGCGCACAGAAACGCGCATCAGCGCGGGCTCCAGCACGCCCGTGTTTGCGTTCGCGCACATCTTGCACACGAACGAGAACTGCGCGTTCCATCGCACCGCGTGGTTGCGCACCTCCTCCCTGAAACAATAATAAAGCGTTAGTGAAACATGTAAGATTGATATAAAGATTTCAAAGTGTTTTATGATAATGATTCATTGCTAGTCTAACCCCCTTAAGCTGTTAAGTATTGTCGCCCAAAAAGGGAAAAGCAATACTTAGCGGCTTGTTAAGTTAGCAGACGTTTATGTATGAATAAGGGGGTTTGTCTTTTCCTTCCAAGTTGTGGATTACATATCTATAAGTATACAGGGAGAAGCATCTCGCAAATAAGACGCCAAGTGTAATAACACAACGAAATATGTAATTTAAAAGAGGAAATCGACGACAGTATAATATGCCTTAAGTACCAGTTGAGGCGGGATTCGAACACAATCAACAGGGGTCTGTGTTTAATCTTTTGACAGCCGTAGTTTGACGGAATATGTCATCAAGTATTTGTTTACATTTTTCAACCGACTTGATAAAAAAACCAGCCAAGAGCATGTCGGGCCACGCTCAGTGTAGGGTTCCGTAGTTATTCGAAAACGGCTAGACCGATTCTGTGCGAAATAGTTGTGTTTTAAAGTATTCTATAAGCCCAGTATTCATGATTTTTTCCATATGTTTTGGACATACGGATCAAAAGTTAGGAGGGGGGGCAGGGCACAATTTTTTTTTCTTCAGGAGCCATTATCTTAAAAAATAATGACTTAAGAAAAAAACTTTCTTTTAAGGCCCTTATTTTTTTAAAAGATCTATTTAACGACACCCCACTCTATTGAATTACCACAAATAAAAAAAAATCATCCCCACTTCACCAGTTGGGGAGGTAAGTACCCGAAAAAATTGTTTTTTCTAGTTTTTATTCTACCACTTTGTTGGCATGAGTAATATGTACTGTACCAAATTACAGATTTCTAGTACTAGTACTAATACCCAACCTTACCCTAACCTATTAAAGTGCGTTCAAACTAAAAAAGCATTCGCTGTTCTAACCTCCCACTCTACGAAATTTGATCGGTACACAAAACGTGATTGGTTGATTTCGTAGAACGGGCGCTAGAACAGCGAATGCTCTTTTGGTTTAAACGCACCTTTAGATACATTACTATTGTCTTGTGTTTTGTGTACTTTTCTATAATTTTTGTACAATAAAGTGTTTTACTACTACTACATAGGTATGTACGGTACATGGGAACCTACTTTAGACCGTACAATATTGTAGTGCTTGAACGCGTACAGCCTTCGTCGCTGACTGGCCAAAAGATCGTATGGCTATATCAGTTAGTAGCGATCAGTGGCCGTTTAAGATCGTGCTAGAACAGCCTTGGAAGATTTCCCCGCAGCAATTATAGCGCTTTCCATTGCCCAATGATTTCCAATGTCTTACTCAGATTTATTAGATGTTAATTATATTTGCATGCGTGTTGAGATAGATTGATTTTTTATTTGGAGTTTGTGAGAATTCGTGATAAATATCAATGATCAATGTGTTTAATTCTAGGTGTTTTAATTATTGAATTAATTTAATTTACTTGATGAACATAATTCGTGATAAGAATCAATATATTTAATATTCCACTAGGTACCCAACTATTTATATAAATCATTATTTAATTTTCTTTAATTACTTCAATCTTATTTTAATAATATTTTATAATTATATTGACTTGTAATTATAGGTAGATATATTTCTTGCGACTAGTGCTATTCTAAATTAATAGTTAATGATAATTGCGAATAAATTCATAACTTGACCTGACATTCAGATATTTGGGAGCGGCCGCGGTGTCCAAAAATATCTGAACATTCTTCACTCTAACGCTGTGACAATAAAGGCCTGGGTGCTTAGACGAGTTGCCAATCGCTAACGCTTAATCGTCAATCGTAAACGAAAACCAGCTGTCTTTGTCTCACTAATATGAAAGAGTGGCAGAGAGGGAAAACTACGATACGCTACTAAGCGTTAGCGATTGGCAACTTGGCTAAGCATCCTGCTCAGATGTTTGTGAGCACCGATATATCTGATGGCAACTGTACCATGGATAGCATAATATGTAATATGTAAAAAACCAAAAACTACCCGCATTTAAATAATATAGGTAAATGTTATTTCTTGTAACCAGCCCAATGGGCGCCTTTCCGCAGGGGACAAATCTGAGGGATGGAAGGTAGGTATCAAATTATTTAGTTCTATTCGATCATTTTAATAATAGCTTATACCCCTTACTCATAAACGTCATCGCCTAAGCCGCAAGCCAAAAAGTAATGTTTGTCGCTTTCGGTCTAATCAATGTGTCTATGCCACCGAAAGGGACAAACAACACTTACCGGCTAATAAGGGGTAAGTAAACGTTTTGTTACTTAATCAGTTATTATTCACTACTCAAACTCATATATCGAAACCCAGTTGAGAGGGAAAAGTTTTCGCGCTGGCCTGTACTCGATGACAGTACAGTCAAGTACAAAATATGTATCGAAATATTCCTCATAGAAATATGTTACGACTTTCTTACTCGTATTACATAGATTAAAGTGCACTGGCACATATTTATGAGCATTTTTACATACACCATTTCGTCTTTGACTGCACCTAAGCCGCTTATTTATAAATGGATTTCGTAATAAAATATGCGGTAAGCTCGAGAAATGCATAAAATCCATTTTATAAAGCAGCCATCCGAAGGAAATTGCAGTGTTAATATCCCGCCGACATACGAAGACTTAGAAGAATCCAGTCCTGTAAAGGCAGATTATAGTATTACCTGGACCGTGGGCACATGTACACTCAGCAGCAGATTTTGCTAAGCGGACAGGGTGTTCAAAATGAATTTAGCACCTTATTTCTAAGACTATAAGAGTGTGTTGACGATCATTGTGAACATCCTAACCGCTAAGCAATATTTGCTGCTGACTGTACCTATAGAGTAAGGAGTTTCAAGTGACAACGCCGTCATACACATATTACATTTTTCGGTAATTTTACTTTGGTACCGCTTTTTATACTGAAAAGATTTTGACGAAAATGAATGTATAGCTCAGAAGTTAACTAAAAGAGATCGCTGTTTAGCGGTGAGACTGTTGTTTACCTCTACTTAATAATCATATTTTACGCATATTGTATGTAAAATATGAAGGGTCCACGGAAAGAACATGTCTAGTCCATTCAAATCACAGAAGGAGCAACCTTACTTTTAACAGAATAAGGTGTGAATTTGCCCTGATTTTTTTAGGCTTTGGTCTTTGGGGATGTTTTTTCCGTGGACCCTTCATATGATTACGAGAGATTGGTAGTCGATAAATGACAAGTCTCTATGACAGCTCAAAAACGTCACCAGAATTCAGACCACTGGTCAAAATAGTTCTTAGAATGTCGCACTGTTAAAACAAATTAGTAGTCAAATGTATGTCAAAATACTAATTTTCACTACATCATAGAGCCAAAATGACATTGGCATATTACATGTAATATTCGAAATCTGTTACCTTTATAATAACCAAAATCCAAAATGACAGTTACTCAGAATACCTGAATGTTATTTACAGTATGTGTTAATACCTTGCATTGTTTTTAATTATCATTATCAACTTTAGCATTAAATAAGTTAATTGATGCTAACTATTTGTAAAAAACTTAAGTACATTTCATGGATACTTGATTTTAGGCATTTTGAGAAATTTAAGTTAATTTGGCTGTTAGACATTTTGGAAATACGGCAATTTGCGAAGTAGGTTTAAGTCATTTCAAGTTTTAGAAGATTGTGAAGAATTAGCAAGATTAAGAAGCAAGATAATATCTATATTATCTATATTTGCGGCAAATTAGTGTCCATATCGAACCCCCTTATTCATAAACGTTTGCTAACTTAAAAAGCCGCTAATAATTGTTTGTCCCTTTCGGCCTTAACAATGTGTCCATAAGAGCAAAAGGGACAAACAATTATTAGCGGCTAGTTAATTTAGTTAGTTAATAGTTAATATCCAATATTTGGGTGTTAAATTATGTACATTATAAACAGGGATCGGACAAATGTGCGTCACTGTTCGCATGGCACCTGATTGAATGAATAATTAAACAAATAATTTCTGTAAATTTCATTTCGAAGCTTTGAGGAGGTCTATTCACAAGGTTTTCATAGTTAACGGTGTCAAAAAGGTAATTTTCTAAAAATGATTAAATGAATAATTATTCAATCAACTTTGGAGTCATGTCATATTATTGCGAACAATGACGCACATTTGTCCGATCTGTAATTATAAATATTCGTTTCTTTTAACTCAATTATGTCAGTTTTACAAGCATTGTTAAGTTTTGCACCCATTGTCCGACCTTTAATTATGATATTTGGTTGAAGCGAGCCGGAATTGCTCTAAGTTCATTGTTTGGCGCATTCTGAAAGTGCAACAGATGAAGTCACGTCAACAAGACGTGAGCTCACGGCGTTAATTGTGGCTAATGACTGATATCAGCGGCTAGCGATGACTACCGTTCGTGACGTCATAATGTATACCAATTGACTGTAGAATCCAAAATAATTCCAAATACCCGACTTCAACCGATTTCTCTGATATCCCATCATCATACCACGAAAATAATTATCGAAATCGGTTGGCGTGATATTATTCGTCCATTGGTCGTGCATATGCTGAATGCTAAATTTATGTCTTATATGGTTTCGCCACGACTAACGCCAGCTCAAAAATGGGCCCAAATACAATTGTTCAATTGTGCCAAGAAGGGCAGGACACAACACTTTTCTTAACACCGCGCATATTTCGGCGCAACATCTTTGACAATGTTTATAGAATATAGCCAATCAAAAGGACCAATCATAATTATATTTAAAATGCGGCTTAAGTTTTTAAAGATCTATATTGAAATTCATTACCGTGACGCTGAGGGGTGACAATTGTCAACTAAAATTCAGGGACCGTTTTGAACGGCAGTTTAATACGGCGTGCGGCTTCCATGTTTTATTTGTTTTTCTGCTCCCGTTCTTTTATTTGTCATTTACAAAGTCATGAACACACCTTTAAGCCTCTACCTTGCAGATGTCAAGATAAGTCTATATTGTCTATTCCCTATAAACGCATTCGGGCATTCACGCAGTGCGTTTTTGGATTTTAAGACACCTCGTGTATACAAGACGTTATGAAATTCATGGCTGCCAACCTAATTTTAAATGTCATTTCTGATGGATCGTAAACCATAGAGGAGCTTTCTTTTTTAATTTTGACGTCTCCCGCCCGATCTTGATGATTATAAGAATATTTCTCAAATTTACAATTTTATTTGAAAAAACTATGTGTGTGGTCGTAGAAAAAGTATTGTATGTAACAAGGGTTGCATAAAATACTGTTGTAGCTGTGGCCCAATTATGCTCGGATTCCTAGTAACATTCTAGCAATGTAATTCTACCAACATTGAACTCTCATACAATTTCGAATACAATGTGAAGCGTGTGTCGAACAAGGCACGCCTGTATGGAACGGGTAACCTGGGATTGGGTGGCAAGGCCGCGTGTATGAGTTTTCATACAATTGTTGTTGCGAATAAGTGGTTTACATCCGCGCGGGACTGCGGGCAGGGTTGGCGATAGTGCACCCAGTTCTTATATTTAGTATTTGTTTGCAAATTTGGTTCAACTTGTATTCTTCTCTCCCCATTGTATTATTTTGTATTTTAGGCCGTTTTTTCCGCAACTCGACATCAAACGTGCGCATTTTGCGTGGTCCCAACGTTTGACTTATTCCGTCACTTGTATCTCTAGTTTAGCAATGGACCGAAAAGAAGTTGCCAAAAATCAATGCTGTTATAATCAATGAGCGGCGGGG
>JALPQI010017274.1:0-33564 GCA_025490895.1 Thaumatotibia leucotreta
ATGTCACAAGCCACTCACTACAAATACATTTAAAAACAAGGCCTACCATCTCAAAACCCTCATAGAGCTAGCCAGTAGTGTTAAGACGCAGTACGCGGTCAGCTGCTCCAAGCTGTCGTACGTGTTCTCGGGGCCCGACGCCGGCGTCGTGCGCGCGCACAAGCTGGCCGAGATTGTTGTTCAGCTAGTCGATGGGTACGACGGGAGCCCTCTACAGGTCTGTCTTATACCGCTGTTTAGACGTTTCTAGAACTGTCTTATACGGCTGTTTAGGGACGCTTCTAGAACTACCTTTTATAGGAATGTTGTGGGCATATGTCAGCTAACTGTAAAGATTTATGCAAAACTTATGAATTATTTCTATGTTTATGCAAAACGTCATTTTAATGACGCTATATTCACGATGTTTTGGTCATTTTTTGTGACGGTCCATTAAAATGTGTGTCATTATTGTGACGGTCCAATGGACATGTTGCAGTCGTTTGTGTGACGGTCCAATCGACATGATTTAGCCATTTCGTCAAAATGTCACAAGCCACTCACTACAAAATTTACATTTAAAAACAAGGCCTACCATCTCAAAACCCTCATAGAGCTAGCCAGTAGTGTTAAGACGCAGTACGCGGTCAGCTGCTCCAAGCTGTCGTACGTGTTCTCGGGGCCCGACGCCGGCGTCGTGCGCGCGCACAAGCTGGCCGAGATTGTTGTTCAGCTCGTCGATGGGAACGACGGGAGCCCTCTACAGGTCTGTCTTATACCGGTGTTTAGACGTTTCTAGAACTGTTTTATACGGCTGTTTAGGGACGCTTCTAGCTACCTTTTATAGGAATGTTGTGGGCATATGTCAGTTGTCTATGCAAAATTTTTGAATTATTTCTATGTTTATGCAAAACGTCATTTTAATGACGCTTTATTCACAATGTTTTAGTCACTTTTGTGACGGTCCATTAAAATGTGTGTCATTATTGTGACGGTCCAATCAACATGTTGCAATCATTTGTGTGACCATACAATCAAAACGTTCGAGTCAGTTTTGTGACGGTCCAATCAACCCGTTTGAGTAATTTTTGTGACGGTCCGATCAACCCGTTTGAGTAATTTTTGTGACGGTCGAATCAACATGATTTAGTCATTTTTGTAGCAATTCATTCAAAGTTAGAAATACGCAAAATGTCAAAAGCCATTCACTACAAATAAATTTAAAAACAAGGCTTACCATCTCAAAACCCTCGTAGAGCTAGCCAGTAGTGTTAAGACGCAGTACGCGGTCAGCTGCTCCAAGCTGTCGTACGTGTTCTCGTTTCTAGGACTGACTTATACGGCTGTTTAAGTCAGTCGTTGTTACGGCTGTCCAATCGACATGATTTAGTCATTTTTGTAGCAATCCATACAAAGTTGGAAACACGCAAAATGTCACAAGCTACTCGCTACAAATACATTTAAAAACAAGGCCTACCATCTCAAAACCCTCGTATAGCTAGCCAGTAGTGTTAAGACGCAGTACGCGGTCAGCTGCTCCAAGCTGTCGTACGTGTTCTCGGGGCCCGACGCCGGCGTCGTGCGCGCGCACAAGCTGGCCGAGATTGTTGTTCAGCTCGTCGATGGGAACGACGGGAGCCCTCTACAGGTCTGTCTTATACCGCTGTTTAGACGTTTCTAGAACTGTATTATAGGGCGCATTAGGGACGCTTCTAGCCTTATACCTTTTATAGGAATGTTGTGGGCATATGTCAGCTAACTGCAGATGTCTATGCAAAATTTATTAATTATTTCTATGTTTATGCAAAACGTCATTTTAATGACGCTTTATTCAAAATGTTTCAGTCATTTTTGTGACGGCCCATTAAAATGTGTGTCATTATTGTGACGGTCCAATGAACATGTTGCAGTCGTTTGTGTGACGGTCCAATCAATCCGTTTGAGTCATTTTTGTGACGGTCCAATCGACATGATTTAGTAATTTTTGTAGCAATCCATTCAAAGTTGGAAACACGCAAAATGTCACAAGCCACTCACTACAAATACATTTAACCTCGTGAGGCCTTGAGTCATATATATATTACATAACATTTTGACTTTGTAGATATAGTGTCAAAGTTAAAATTCGGTTGAAATAAGTGACGTCACCAGGCCTCAGGAGGTTAAAAACAAGGCCTACCATCTCAAAACCCTCGTAGAGCTAGCCAGTAGTGTTAAGACGCAGTACGCGGTCAGCTGCTCCAAGCTGTCGTACGTGTTCTCGGGGCCCGACGCCGGCGTCGTGCGCGCGCACAAGCTGGCCGAGATTGTTGTGCAGCTAGTCGATGGGAACGACGGGAGCCCTCTACAGGTCTGTCTTATACCGCTGTTTATACGTTTCTAGAACTGTTTTTACGGCTGTTTAGGGACGCTTCTAACTACCTTTTATAGGAATGTTGTGGGCATATGTCAGTTAACTGTACAGATGTCTATGCAAAATTTATGAATTATTTCTATGTTTATGCAAAAATGTGTAGATGCGTCATTTTAATGACGCACAATGTCTTAGTCATTTTTTTGACGGTCCATTAAAATGTGTGTCATTATTGTGACCGTCCAATCAACATGTTGCAATTATTTGTGTGACGGTACAATCAAAACGTTCGAGTAATTTTTGTGACGGTCCTATCAACCCGTTTGACTAATTTTTGTGACGGTCCAATCGACATGATTTAGTCATTTTTGTAGCAATCCACTCACAAGCCACTCACTACAAAATTTGCATTTAAAAACAAGGCCTACCATCTCAAAACCCTCGTAGAGCTAGCCAGTAGTGTTAAGACGCAGTACGCGGTCAGCTGCTCCAAGCTGTCGTACGTGTTCTCGGGGCCCGACGCCGGCGTCGTGCGCGCGCACAAGCTGGCCGAGATTGTTGTTCAACTAGTCGATGGGAACGACGGGAGCCCTCTACAGGTCTGTCTTATACCGCTGTTTAGATGTTTCTAGAACTGTTTTTACGGCTGCTTAGGGACGCTTCTAGAACTACCTTTTATAGGAATGTTGTGAGCATATGTTAGTTAACTGTACAGATGTCTATGCAAAATGTATGAATTATTTTTATGTTTATGCAAAAATGTGTAGATGCGTCATTTTAATGACGCTTTATTCACAATGTTTCAGTCATTTTTGTGACGGTCCATTAAAATGTGTGTCATTATTGTGACGGTCCAATCAACATGTTGCAGTCATTTGTGTTACCGTACAATCAAAACGTTTGAGTAATTTTTGTGACGGTCCAATCAACCCGTTTGAGTAATTTTTGTGACGGTCCAATCAACCCGTTTGAGACATTTTTGTGACGGTCCAATCGACATGATTTAGTTTTTGTAGCAATCCATTCAAAGTTGGAAACACGCAAAATGTCACAAGCCACTCACTACAAATACATTTAAAAACAAGGCCTACCATCTCAAAACCCTCATAGAGCTAGCCAGTAGTGTTAAGACGCAGTACGCGGTCAGCTGCTCCAAGCTGTCGTACGTGTTCTCGGGGCCCGACGCCGGCGTCGTGCGCGCGCACAAGCTGGCCGAGATTGTTGTTCAGCTAGTCGATGGGTACGACGGGAGCCCTCTACAGGTCTGTCTTATACCGCTGTTTAGACGTTTCTAGAACTGTCTTATACGGCTGTTTAGGGACGCTTCTAGAACTACCTTTTATAGGAATGTTGTGGGCATATGTCAGCTAACTGTAAAGATTTATGCAAAACTTATGAATTATTTCTATGTTTATGCAAAACGTCATTTTAATGACGCTATATTCACGATGTTTTGGTCATTTTTGTGACGGTCCATTAAAATGTGTGTCATTATTGTGACGGTCCAATGGACATGTTGCAGTCGTTTGTGTGACGGTCCAATCGACATGATTTAGCCATTTCGTCAAAATGTCACAAGCCACTCACTACAAAATTTACATTTAAAAACAAGGCCTACCATCTCAAAACCCTCATAGAGCTAGCCAGTAGTGTTAAGACGCAGTACGCGGTCAGCTGCTCCAAGCTGTCGTACGTGTTCTCGGGGCCCGACGCCGGCGTCGTGCGCGCGCACAAGCTGGCCGAGATCGTTGTTCAGCTAGTCGATGGGAACGACGGGAGCCCGCTACAGGTCTGTCTTATACCGCTGTTTAGACGTTTCTAGAACTGTCTTATACGGCTGCTTAGGGACGCTTTTAGAACTACCTTTTATAGGAATTTTGTGGGCATATGTCAGTTAACTGTACAGATGTCTATGCAAAATTTTTGAATTATTTCTATGTTCATGCAAAAATGTGTATATACGTCATTTTTGTGACGCTCCATTAAAATGTGTGTCATTATTGTGACGGTCCAATCAACATGTTGCAGTCATTTGTGTGACGGTACAATCAAAACGTTCGAGTCAGTTTTGTGACGGTCCAATCAACCCGTTTGAGTCATTTTTGTGACGGTCCTATCAACCCGTTTGAGTAATTTTTGTGACGGTCCAATCGACATGATTTAGTAATTTTTGTAGCAATCCATTCAAAGATGTAAACACGCAAAATGTCACAAGCCACTCACTACAAATACATTTAAAAACAAGGCCTACCATCTCAAAACCCACGTAGAGCTAGCCAGTAGTGTTAAGACGCAGTACGCGGTCAGCTGCTCCAAGCTGTCGTACGTGTTCTCGGGGCCCGACGCCGGCGTCGTGCGCGCGCACAAGCTGGCCGAGATTGTTGTTCAGCTAGTCGATGGGAACGACGGGAGCCCTCTACAGGTCTGTACATGTCTGTTTACCCCCTTATTCATAAACGTTTGTTAACTTAACAAGCCACTAATAATAGTTTGTCCCTTTTGCTCTTATGGACACATTGTTAAGACCGACACAAACAATTATTAGCGGCTTGTTAAGTTAACAAACGTTTATGAATAAGGGGGTTAGATGTTACTAGAACTACCTTTTATTATGAGGTTTGTGTTCTCATGCCACTAATAATTAATACTATATTTATGCTAAAATGTCTAGGTGCGTCAGTTTTATAGTCATTTTTGTGACGGTCCAGTAAAATGTGTGTCATTATTGTGACGGTCCAATCAGCATGTTTGAGTTATTTTTGTGATGGTCCAATCAAAAAGTTCGCGTCATTTTTGTGACGGTCTATTAAAATGTGTGTCATTATTGTGACGGCCCAATAAAAATGTTTGAGGCAATTTTGTGACAGTTCCATTAATCCGTTTGAGTCATTTTTGTGACGGTCCTATCAACCCGTTTGAGTAATTTTTGTGACGGTCTAATCGACATGATTTAGTCATTTTTGTAGCAATCCATTCAAAGTTGGAAACACGCAAAATGTCACAAGCCATTCACTACAAATACATTTAAAAACAAGGCCTACCATCTCAAAACCCTCGTAGAGCTAGCCAGTAGTGTTAAGACGCAGTACGCGGTCAGCTGCTCCAAGCTGTCGTACGTGTTCTCGGGGCCCGACGCCGCCGGCGTCGTGCGCGCGCACAAGTTGGCCGAGATTGTTGTTCAGCTAGTCGATGGGAACGACGGGAGCCCTCTACAGGTCTGTACATGTCTGTTTAGATGTTTCTAGAACTGCCTTTTATTATGAGGTTTGTGTTCTCATGCCACTAATAATTAATACTATATTTATGCAAAAATGTCTAGGTGCGTCAGTTTTATAGTCATTTTTATTTTTATGACGGTCCAGTAAAATGTGTGTCATTATTGTGACGGTCCAATCAGCATGTTTGAGTCATTTTTGTGATGGTCCAATAAAAAGTTCGCGTCATTTTTGTGATGGTCCAGTAAAATGTGTGTCATTATTGTGGTGGCCCAATAAAAATGTTTGAGTCATTTTTGTGACAGTTCCATTGATCAACCCGTTTGAGTAATTTTTGTGACGGTCCAATCGACATGATTTAGTCATTTTTGTAGCAATCCATTCAAAGTTGGAAACACGCAAAATGTCACAAGCCACTCACTGCAAATACATTTAAAAACAAGGCTTACCATCTCAAAACCCTCGTAGAGCTAGCCAGTAGTGTTAAGACGCAGTACGCGGTCAGCTGCTCCAAGCTGTCGTACGTGTTCTCGGGGCCCGACGCCGGCGTCGTGCGCGCGCACAAGCTGGCCGAGATTGTTGTTCAGCTAGTCGATGGGAACGACGGGAGCCCTCTACAGGTCTGCTTTAAACAACGTCGAGTCATGCTCTGTGTGTTTTTTTTTTTTTATGTTGGCACAACAAAGTGGCTCCACTCCACCTGATCGTGAAAAGTAGAGCCCAAATCGCGGCGGCAACGAACAGGAGACAATCAGTAACCTGTTAGTTGCCACCGCCTTGCTGGCCCGCTAGATGCTTCTTCACGCTTCGTTTAAAGGGTCCCAACTTATAGGTATGCGGAAACACATGTGCCGGTAAAGAATTCCACTTTTTAATAGTCGCCGGACTATGAAGGAATTACCGAATTTCTTAGTACGCGTGGGAATATTTTCCACGGTGAAGGAGTGACACCGCAAACCGGCGCGTGTGGTTTTATAACGGAAAGGGGAGGGCGGGATCACGGAAAATAACTCTTCAGAACACTCACCATGATACAGGCGATAAAAAACGCTCAAAGAACCAATGTCCCTACGTAGTTGAAGGGGTTCAAGATGCCTGGTAACCTTAGAGTCGCCTATAATACGAATTGTTTTATTTAAAATAGTTTTTCCACTTCTCATGCTCAAAAAGTGCACCTTTATGTCGTGCGTAGACGACATAAAATCGCATTTCATGTTTTAGAGCATAAAAGTAAAATTGTTTTCTAAGGCTAAGATGGGCTAAGGTAATCGGTCCCAACAGCCAAACAGTTAAAACATATTGCACAATTTTATTGATTTATAAAATAGTATAGCTGACAAAATTTGTTATATTTTTTTATTTCATATTAGTATTCTGTATTTTCTGTCATTAAATTTAGTAAATCACATAAAATAGATATCGATTATCGTTCATAAATGCTCCGAAATGTTTGACTTGGCAGAAAACCGAGCATATGAAGCCTGATCCCAGGTTGAAAATAAAAAAAAAATAGTTAAAAAATTAATTGGCGGGTATTGGTGGTATATTTTTTCTTCCTTCGCTTTACGACAACTTAGTTGTGTAAATTGCAGTGAAAAATGTATTTTACTATTTTACTTTCCTCGCAAACGAAGTGAAAAGTAAAGTGTACAACACGGGCATAAATGTCCATTTTTATCCTCGTCTAGTATTTTGGTCTTCGCTTCGCTCAGACCAAAAAATTGCCTCGGTTAAAATTGGGTCACTTTATGCACTTGTTGTACAATCTACTATAGTCTATAACAGACTTCTAAGCGACGATTCATAATCAGTGACGGGAGCGCTGTGCAGGTATGAATACGGCTGTTTAGGGAAGCTTCTAGAACTACCTTTTACATGCGTTTTGTGGTCGCATGTCACTAAACTGTACAGATGTCCATGCGATGTATACATTTTGAATAAACTGTTTTTTTATAAAACAAGTGCGAGTCTACCTCGCGTACGAAGGTTTCGTACCGATATCAATTTATCTTTAAAAAAAATACAAATACAAATAATTTTATATATATTTTATATATATAAAAAAACACCCCCTTAAATATATATTTTATTCTACTTAGTACTTGTTCTTATAGCGGCAACAGAAAACGGCATCTATAAAAATTTCAACCGTATATCACGCTTTACGCGATACAGCCCGGCGAAAGATGGGACAAACAGACAAATGTACCTTTTCTGTTCAGCGGCTGGCAAACAGCACTTTGCCGGCCGCTGCGCTAAACTAAGTTGCCGCCTGCCGGCTCCGTTGAGCAGTAAAATAATATACACACCTCGGCCGTTAAATGGGAAATCCTTGGATCACATGTTTGGCTTCGCCTTGGCCTACAATTACACGTCATCCGAGACGTTTCTTACTTAAACGGCCTTGGCATGTAATCTACTATTTATATGATTTTTATTTCCCCTAGTGTTACTTTTCTATTATTCCCAGGGTGCTCTAGTCTCCGTAAGTGGTGGCTCCTACCGTCGTAACCTGGTCTCCGGAGCCAGCGGTACTCTCCGCTTCAGTTCCTTGGCACCAGCTGAGTACTACGCCAAGCCTCTAATGAAGGAGTACAAGTTCAGTCCGCCGCATGAGATCCTGACTGTAGAAGAAGGGAGAGAACATAAGCTTACACTCAGGTATACTTAGATCGATTGTAACATGATGTAATGAGTTCTTTCCACTACGTTACTTATTACCGCGTTACTTGGCCGTGTGGTGACGGCAGTAAGAATACATTTGTCATCACCCCAACTCTTGCCGCGGGTATCGTAAGAATCGACTAAGGGATGGAAGTGTCACTGAACATTATTTAATAGAAGATTGATTATGGGCAGCAGCGTCATCATTGTCATAATAGTGCACACATTACTGCGATCGCCAACCCGTTTGCCCAGCGTGGCGATTATGGTCATTTAGCTCCTAATGCATACGCATAGTTAATAGGAGAGGCCTACGTCCAGCAGTGGACTAACATAGGCTGATGATGGGAGGGAGAGAACATTAGCGTACACTCTGGTATAGCTCTCTGGATGTGTGTTGTAACTTAATGTATGTAACCAGTTCCTTCCACTACGTTACTTATCACCACATGAGAGAGGACAGAACATAAGCAGACATTCAGGTATAGCTAGCCCTCAAGCCCTTAGCTCAATTATAATCTAGTGTAGAGATAGCCTAGTTTATAGCCAGTTCCTTCCGCTACGTTACTTATTACCACATGAGAGAGGACAGAACATAAGCAGACATTCAGGTATAGCTAGCCCTCAAGCCCTTAGCTCAATTATAATCTAGTGTAGAGATAGCCTAGTTTATAGCCAGTTCCTTCCGCTACGTTACTTATCACCACATGAGAGAGGACAGAACATAAGCAGACATTCAGGTATAGCTAGCCCTCAAGCCCTTAGCTCAATTATAATCTAGTGTAGAGATAGCCTAGTTTATAGCCAGTTCCTTCCGCTACGTTACTTATAACCACATGACAGAGTACAGAACATAAGCAGACATTCAGGTATAGCTAGCCCTCAAGCCCTTAGCTCAATTATAATCTAGTGTAGAGATAGCCTAGTTTATAGCCAGTTCCTTCCGCTACGTTACTTATCACCACATGAGAGAGGACAGAACATAAGCAGACATTCAGGTATAGCTAGCCCTCAAGCCCTTAGCTCAATTATAATCTAGTGTAGAGATAGCCTAGTTTATAGCCAGTTCCTTCCGCTACGTTACTTATAACCACATGACAGAGTACAGAACATAAGCAGACATTCAGGTATAGCTAGCCCTCAAGCCCTTAGCTCAATTATAATCTAGTGTAGAGATAGCCTAGTTTATAGCCAGTTCCTTCCGCTACGTTACTTATCACCACATGAGAGAGGACAGAACATAAGCAGACATTCAGGTATAGCTAGCCCTCAAGCCCTTAGCTCAATTATAATCTAGTGTAGAGATAGCCTAGTTTATAGCCAGTTCCTTCCGCTACGTTACTTATCACCACATGAGAGAGGACAGAACATAAGCAGACATTCAGGTATAGCTAGCCCTCAAGCCCTTAGCTCAATTATAATCTAGTGTAGAGATAGCCTAGTTTATAGCCAGTTCCTTCCGCTACGTTACTTATCACCACATGAGAGAGGACAGAACATAAGCAGACATTCAGGTATAGCTAGCCCTCAAGCCCTTAGCTCAATTATAATCTAGTGTAGAGATAGCCTAGTTTATAGCCAGTTCCTTCCGCTACGTTACTTATCACCACATGAGAGAGGACAGAACATAAGCAGACATTCAGGTATAGCTAGCCCTCAAGCCCTTAGCTCAATTATAATCTAGTGTAGAGATAGCCTAGTTTATAGCCAGTTCCTTCCGCTACGTTACTTATAACCACATGACAGAGTACAGAACATAAGCAGACATTCAGGTATAGCTAGCCCTCAAGCCCTTAGCTCAATTATAATCTAGTGTAGAGATAGCCTAGTTTATAGCCAGTTCGTTCCACTACGTTACTTATCACCACATGAGAGAGGACAGAACATAAGCAGACATTCAGGTATAGCTAGCCCTCAAGCCCTTAGCTCAATTATAATCTAGTGTAGAGATAGCCTAGTTTATAGCCAGTTCCTTCCGCTACGTTACTTATCACCACATGAGAGAGGACAGAACATAAGCAGACATTCAGGTATAGCTAGCCCTCAAGCCCTTAGCTCAATTATAATCTAGTGTAGAGATAGCCTAGTTTATAGCCAGTTCCTTCCGCTACGTTACTTATTACCACATGAGAGAGGACAGAACATAAGCAGACATTCAGGTATAGCTAGCCCTCAAGCCCTTAGCTCAATTATAATCTAGTGTAGAGATAGCCTAGTTTATAGCCAGTTCCTTCCGCTACGTTACTTATCACCACATGAGAGAGGACAGAACATAAGCAGACATTCAGGTATAGCTAGCCCTCAAGCCCTTAGCTCAATTATAATCTAGTGTAGAGATAGCCTAGTTTATAGCCAGTTCCTTCCGCTACGTTACTTATAACCACATGACAGAGTACAGAACATAAGCAGACATTCAGGTATAGCTAGCCCTCAAGCCCTTAGCTCAATTATAATCTAGTGTAGAGATAGCCTAGTTTATAGCCAGTTCCTTCCGCTACGTTACTTATCACCACATGAGAGAGGACAGAACATAAGCAGACATTCAGGTATAGCTAGCCCTCAAGCCCTTAGCTCAATTATAATCTAGTGTAGAGATAGCCTAGTTTATAGCCAGTTCCTTCCGCTACGTTACTTATAACCACATGACAGAGTACAGAACATAAGCAGACATTCAGGTATAGCTAGCCCTCAAGCCCTTAGCTCAATTATAATCTAGTGTAGAGATAGCCTAGTTTATAGCCAGTTCCTTCCGCTACGTTACTTATCACCACATGAGAGAGGACAGAACATAAGCAGACATTCAGGTATAGCTAGCCCTCAAGCCCTTAGCTCAATTATAATCTAGTGTAGAGATAGCCTAGTTTATAGCCAGTTCCTTCCGCTACGTTACTTATCACCACATGAGAGAGGACAGAACATAAGCAGACATTCAGGTATAGCTAGCCCTCAAGCCCTTAGCTCAATTATAATCTAGTGTAGAGATAGCCTAGTTTATAGCCAGTTCCTTCCGCTACGTTACTTATCACCACATGAGAGAGGACAGAACATAAGCAGACATTCAGGTATAGCTAGCCCTCAAGCCCTTAGCTCAATTATAATCTAGTGTAGAGATAGCCTAGTTTATAGCCAGTTCCTTCCGCTACGTTACTTATAACCACATGACAGAGTACAGAACATAAGCAGACATTCAGGTATAGCTAGCCCTCAAGCCCTTAGCTCAATTATAATCTAGTGTAGAGATAGCCTAGTTTATAGCCAGTTCCTTCCGCTACGTTACTTATTACCACATGAGAGAGGACAGAACATAAGCAGACATTCAGGTATAGCTAGCCCTCAAGCCCTTAGCTCAATTATAATCTAGTGTAGAGATAGCCTAGTTTATAGCCAGTTCCTTCCGCTACGTTACTTATCACCACATGAGAGAGGACAGAACATAAGCAGACATTCAGGTATAGCTAGCCCTCAAGCCCTTAGCTCAATTATAATCTAGTGTAGAGATAGCCTAGTTTATAGCCAGTTCCTTCCGCTACGTTACTTATAACCACATGACAGAGTACAGAACATAAGCAGACATTCAGGTATAGCTAGCCCTCAAGCCCTTAGCTCAATTATAATCTAGTGTAGAGATAGCCTAGTTTATAGCCAGTTCCTTCCGCTACGTTACTTATAACCACATGACAGAGTACAGAACATAAGCAGACATTCAGGTATAGCTAGCCCTCAAGCCCTTAGCTCAATTATAATCTAGTGTAGAGATAGCCTAGTTTATAGCCAGTTCCTTCCGCTATGTTACTTAGTACCAGCACAGTATTACGCCAAGCCTCTGATGAAGGAGTATAAGTTCAGTCCGCCGCATGAGATCCTGACTGTAGAAGAAGGTAGAGAACATAAACTTACACTCAGGTATGGATTACTTAGCCTTTATGTGGCGTACTCAGTTGTAACTTAGTGCAGGTAGCCATGTTTTTTCACTGTATTATTTATCACTTATAGGGAGGAAATAGTTATTTGTTTTACTAGGGAGCAAAGTGATTGTTTAACTCTCGTGCAAATATTGAAACCCGAGCAAGCGAAAGATTCCAGAATTTGAACCACGAGTGCAGCGAGTGGTTCATAAAATGGAATCTTGAGCGATGCGAGTGTTTTAAGGCACGAATAAATGAGTTTATCGATATAGGAAGTCCCTAGCTGTCAAGAAGTTTCGCCCCACGGAATCCGATGCCTGCTTTTTACTGTGCGAGAGGGGAGATAACATGAGCTTACAATTAGTGTCTGTAAGCAGTTTCTTCCACTACGTTACTTCGCACCAGCAGAGTGCTATGCCAAGTCTCCGATGAAGTATTACCATATCCACCGCATGAGATCGTAACTTGTATATGTTGCAATTTGTTTTTAAGTTTACATGATCATTTGCATTATTGGTACGATATCTCGGCACCATTGCAAACGCTATCTTCACAGAGTAACTCAGTTCACACGGAGTTCAGTTGTTCCGTGAAGATGGCATTAATTTGCAACAGTACCGAAATATTGCCATGTAAATTGCAATTGGCTATGTAAAGTTTTCTGAAGGTATGAATATTATATTTTTCCCTGATAGCTGTCATCATAAGGTTCAAGAAAATGCGGCTCTTTTATTTTTATTTCCTATAAATTGTTAGTATTTTTTTTTATATTGATTTAAACTTTCACGATTATCACTCATATTTTAAAGACAAACGGGTCTTAATCGCGTAAACTTACGTTTAATTATATCCTGACGTTTCGGGCATGACGTTACACCCGTGGTCGTAGGCAGACTCGCCCAAAACGTCAGAATATAATTAAACCTAAGTTTACGCGATTAAGACCCGTTTGTCTTTGAAATATGAATCTTTTTTTAAGTGAGTGTTACATCTCACTCAGTTAAAAAATATAAATATAATATTCATTTCATACACCTTCACAAAACTTTACATAGCCAATTATCGAGCACCATTATCTGGTGATGGAATCTTGAGGTGAATGTAGACCAAACGAGCAAATGCTCATTCTATCCCCCACTACGAAATTATCGAATTTTGACGAATCACGTTTTGTGTAATGAACGAATTTCGTAGAGTAGGGGATAGAATGAGCATTCGTTCGGTTGGTGTAAACCCACTTTTGGAGAAATCGGTTGAAGTCTGCTTTAAAAAAATATCTATCTATCTATTCAGCCCGTGTCCACCCACTGGTGGGTATAGGCCTCTTCTTTATTACGCCACTTTCCTCGGTCATGTGCTAATCGCATCCATTGCTTTGTTGCGGTTCGGCAGATGTCGTCGGGCCATCTTGTCGGTGGTCTCCCAGCAGATCTTCTTGCTTTAAAAAAATAATTTATTGTTTATTGTTTGCAGAGGAGTGCGAGTCGCTTGGTCGTGTGTGGGACACCTGTTGTCTCTGGGCGGCGTGGGCTGGGCGGGCGCCACCGTGGTCGCCAGGGCGGGCGGCAAGTGCGCCAGCGAGGAGGCCACGACTGAAGCTAATGGGGCCTTCAGGTAACTGACTATCCTACCACGAAATTATCTAAGTGCTTAGCCAAGTTGCCAACTAATGCTTAACCCATCGAATCCCAGGCATTTGAAGTGCATATGTACTTTCGTCATCATATGATGACCAGTGATCGGTTTTTTGGATTCCCCCGGCGGGTTTCCTATAGTAACATGAAAAATAAACTTTGATTATTTATGCGTATTTCCATGCAATTTGCCATGTCACTGTTCATAATGTAATATAATAGTATTAATTTTTTTTATAGTCACACCCGTCATTTTTTAGACGCGAAATCCCGCGAGGGTGAATCCAAAAAATCGATCACTGATGATGACGCTGGAGCTCAAAGGGTTAAGCGTCAATCGTAAACGAAAAGCAGCTAACTGTCTTTGTCGCACTAATATGAAAGAGTGACAGGAGAAACTACGATACGCTACCAAGCGTTAGCGATTGGCAACTTGGCCTAGCATCCTGATTATCTAACATTCCGTTTCATTTTTTTGAGTTGTGATTGCACTTCGATGGTTTGCGTCTTTTTTTATTCTCCGTTCATATTTTAGAGGTTTAATTCTAAGGTAATATTGATGAACTTTTAGTATGACCGACGTCCGATTCGAGAAAAAAATTTGATGTTGCATACGTACCCTGAGAGTAGTAGTTAAGTATAGGACATACGATTTTTTTAACGTCGAGTAATAAATAGGGTTAGGAGAATAGTTATTTATGATACAAGTACTCGCTTCGCTCGTGTTTTATAGTCACCGACACTCGTCCTGAAAAAAGCCTACTTTCCAACATGTGTATCATACAACATTTTACAATGCATTATGCGAGGAAAACCAGACTATCGTCATCTCGGCAGTACCAACCAGGATGTATGGTAAAGTATTATGAAAATTCATTGCGGGAATAAATAACTTTAGTATTATAAGCATTTAGTTTATATAAAGTAAACTAAGTAAGTAG
Source organism: Thaumatotibia leucotreta (assembly GCA_025490895.1). Classification (NCBI taxonomy): domain Eukaryota; kingdom Metazoa; phylum Arthropoda; class Insecta; order Lepidoptera; family Tortricidae; genus Thaumatotibia; species Thaumatotibia leucotreta. The sequence continues at coordinate 14,692 of JALPQI010017274.1, forward strand.
ATACACTGATACATATATGTTCCCTAAAAAAAGGAAATTATAAAGACTGTTAGTTAAGGACGAGCAGGGCATCCCTACAGGTATATTTACATAAAGGGAAGTCCTACCCACGATTTTCCAATATTGTAAACCTTTTTCAAGGAAATAAAACATTTTTCGTTTTTTTTTTTCATTTTTTTTTCCATAACTTTCTGTCCAAAGTTTACCCCTAGAAAGAGCACTTTCTGAGCATATGCAGTGTAAAAATGTAAATGCTAACTCGGTAATCTGTTTTGTATTACAGAATAAGGGGTCTACTGCCTGGCTGCGTGTATACCCTGCAGCTGAAGGATTCGTCCACGCCTGAGCTCGCTGGTTTAAAACTCGCTAAAGCGCCAGCTTCCATACAAGTAAGTTTTAACTATTTTAAATTTCAATGTGATTTTTTTATTTACGTAACAATCTGATCATGCAACGTTCAGAAATCGTCGAGAAGACATGAAGAAATGAATAACTCGAAATATTCTAGTCGTAAAAAAGTACGTTTTTTCATATAGGTCCCATGAGAAACATAGTTCAGAAAGACCATCTTAACACGTTTTTCACAGTAAAGTTGAGATCACGACCTCGGAATCACCCTATACAGGGTGGTCCAAACCTTGACGTCAAAAATTTTTTTTTAGATTCCTCACGTCATGAGCTATCAGAATATACCCCATGTATGTTAGCCGATTTTTTGTAGTTTTCGAGTTATGAATTTTTGAAAATTTTTTTTTGAGAAATTCTGGAATGAAGAAATTTATTAATAAAAAAAAACTTTTGGGTTTTTTAACTAGTTTATTTTTGTAAAAGTATTACTACAAATAAAGCATTTACTGACAAAAAAATTAGCGTCCTCACTTTGATACAAGTAGGATAAAAAATACCAAATTCAAAATTTTACGTTAAAAATGCATTAAAATAGCATTAATGTACGTAAATAAAAAAATAAAACATATCCCAAGGATGTTTGGTAATCTAAAGACTGCTTTAGACCTTAAACCTTCGTAAAAGCAAAAATAAAGTGATACTTAATGATGAAGATTTTTCGGAGTAGTCGGTCAAATAAACTTAAAAATAGCTTCAATTTTTTTATTTAAAAATAAAGTAAAATTTCGTCTGTTTTGTTGTTCTTATCAATAAACAAAGACAGAAAATACCACGAACATTCAATTTGTGTAGTTATTCAAGTAATTTTTTACTACTTTAAAATTTTAAGCTTTTTTAAGTTTATTTGACCGACTACTCCGAAAAATCCTCATCATTAAGTATCACTTTTTTTTTGCTTTTACGAAGGCTCAAGGTCTAGGGCGGTCTTTAGAATACGAAAATTCCTTGGGATATGTTTTATTTTTTTATTTACGTACATTAATGCTATCTTGATGCGTTTTTAGCGTAAAATTTTGAATTTGGTATTTTTTTATCCTACTTGTATCAAAGTGACGACGCTAATTTTTTTGTCAGTAAATGCTTTATTTGTAGTAATACTTTTACAAAAAGAAACTAGTTAAAAAACCCAAAAGTTTTTTTTTGTTAATAAATTTCTTCCTTCCAAAATTTCTAAAAAAAAAATTTTCAAAAATTCATAACTCGAAAACTACAAAAAATCGGCTAACATACATGGGGTATATTCTGATAGCTCATGGCGTGAGGAACCTAAAAAAAATTTTTCGACGTCAAGGTTTGGACCACCCTGTATATTGCACTTATTACCAAGAATTAACTCGTCTAGATATAAAACTGAGTAATATTCAACAGGTGAAAAACAACCAAGACATAACGGGCGTGCAACTGATCGCCACCCAACCGCAGCAGGTCACTGACGCTAACGTCCTCGTATACACGCCCAATATCGACCACTACAAGACTCTACGGCTCACTCTAGCGCTAGAGTCGACCCCCCACACGCCGGTATACTCTACCAAGCTGGATAGCGCCGGATACAGCCAGACTCTGAATCCAGGTCAGATATTATACAGTAAAACACGCCCAACGTCGACCACTACAAGACTCTACGGCTCACTCTAGCGCTAGAGTCGAACACACGCCGGTATACTCTACCAAGCTGGATAGCGCCGGATACAGCCAGACTCTGAATCCAGGTCAGATATTATAAAGAAAAGAAAGAAAGAAAGAAAGAAAAACGTTTATTCGAGACAAGAACACAGTACAAACAAAACAAAACAAAACAGTAAACATGAAATTTGTCTCGAAATGGCCGAAACTCAGCATTATGCCAGCGGAGCCAGCGCTGGTATTCCGTTTTGGCCATTTGAGTTAGACACTGACGATACCGAAAAATGTATACTAATCATAAATTATTACACACAAGAACTAAAAAATAAATAAAACATAAAAAACATAAAACAAGCGGCTGAGTTTGTAACACCCGACAACTATACCACCCGTGTGTACAGGGCCAACCAAACAACATAGTGACGAAACCAAACGCCGCACGCCATGTTGCTTGGTCGCACAGCACAGAGACAGTGTGTCAGTAGGTTACAATTACATAACAAGCCCAACGTCGACCACTACAAGACTCTACGGCTCACTCTAGCGCTAGCGTCGACCCCCCACACGCCGGTATACTCTACCAAGCTGGATAGCGCCGGATACAGCCAGACTCTGAATCCAGGTCAGATATTATACAGTAAAACACGCCCAACGTCGACCACTACAAGACTCTACGGCTCACTCTAGCGCTAGAGTCGACCCCCCACACGCCGGTATACTCTACCAAGCTGGATAGCGCCGGATACAGCCAGACTCTGAATCCAGGTCAGATATTATACAGTAAAACACGCCCAACGTCGACCACTACAAGACTCTACGGCTCACTCTAGCGCTAGAGTCGAACACACGCCGGTATACTCTACCAAGCTGGATAGCGCCGGATACAGCCAGACTCTGAATCCAGGTCAGATATTATACAGTAAAACACGCCCAACGTCGACCACTACAAGACTCTACGGCTCACTCTAGCGCTAGAGTCGACCCCCCACACGCCGGTATACTCTACCAAGCTGGATAGCGCCGGATACAGCCAGACTCTGAATCCAGGTCAGATATTATACAGTAAAACACGCCCAACGTCGACCACTACAAGACTCTACGGCTCACTCTAGCGCTAGAGTCGACCCCCCACACGCCGGTATACTCTACCAAGCTGGATAGCGCCGGATACAGCCAGACTCTGAATCCAGGTCAGATATTATACAGTAAAACACGCCCAACGTCGACCACTACAAGACTCTACGGCTCACTCTAGCGCTAGAGTCGAACACACGCCGGTATACTCTACCAAGCTGGATAGCGCCGGATACAGCCAGACTCTGAATCCAGGTCAGATATTATACAGTAAAACACGCCCAACGTCGACCACTACAAGACTCTACGGCTCACTCTAGCGCTAGAGTCGACCCCCCACACGCCGGTATACTCTACCAAGCTGGATAGCGCCGGATACAGCCAGACTCTGAATCCAGGTCAGATATTATACAGTAAAACACGCCCAACGTCGACAACAATATAATACTATCTATACGATTATTAAAGTAATACCAATACTATCTATAAGATTATAAAAAAAAAAACAACTTATACGTAAATTTTTTTTGAACTATTAGAGATAATCTATTACCCGGTGACATTGACATTAATTCTTTTTTTTTTTAAGGTGAAATGCCAATATGTTCTGTCACTTTACAAGTTATTTCCGGTAATTAACCCTTTAAAGCAGGCTCCTTCCGGTGTTTTGCAGTCCTAAGACTGAAAAGTAGTTATGAATAGTACATTACTATAGAGGACGGGAAACGAAGGGTTACAGGCCAAGTAGATATATCTGGCCAAAGGAACTGAGGCCAGATAGGGATACGCGGCCTGTAACCCTGTTTCTCGCCGAGATTTGTATAGTGCTTTTCTCAAACTTGCCATGAAATAAAACAAACTGATTTCGCCGAACCATACTATTTCATTTGTAAATATACCAATAGTACAGTATCATAAAACATTTAAAAAAAAACATTCGCGCCTAATTTTTTTTTTTATCTGTTTGAGGTATTCTTTTACCTGGTGGTATAGACATCAGTTCTAAGGTTATTTTTTTTTTCTGTGGCTGAATGTCAAGACCTTGTTGTACAATTTGACGTTTCAAAACAAAAGACAGTCTGTTTGCAGTCCTAGGTGTGAAATAAATACATGAAATCTCTTTACATATCATCTTAGCATATGACACCGGAAACATAGTATTTCCGGGCTTAATTTAAAGTGAGTAACATCAACATTCCGTAGCAAGTTTGAGAAAATGCTTTTTCATATCAAGTTCAATCATCGATCCAGCGAGATGGTACTTCCTGGTTTAATATGACGTACGTAATGCCAACATTTAATTGCAAGTTTGAGAATTTTTTTTTTCTTTCAGGTCTAATGTACGTGCTTCCAAGGTTGCCAGCCGACAATAAGACTTACATAGTGCAGTTAGAGTCCACTTTGTCAAAAGCCACGCACAGTTATGAAGAGGTGGTTGGATACTATACTTCAGATGGGCAGTTCAAACATTTCAATCTAGAATTTTTGCCAAAGGTAAGGCAAGCCCATCTTTTATTTTATACCTTAACCCCCTTATTCATAAACGTCTGCTAACTTAACAAGCCGCTAATAATTGTTTGTCCCTCTCGGTCTTAACAATGTGCCCAAAAGAGCAAAAGGGACAAACAATACTTAGCGGCTTGTTAAGTTAGCACACGTTTATGAATAAGGGGATATTGTTATTCGACGGCTTCAGTAGCGTAGGTTTTATCTTCTGAGCATGATTAATAAATAAATAAATATTTTTGGACATCTTGACACAAATCGACCTAGTCCCACGGTAAGCTCTATTAAGGCTTGTGATGTGGGTACCAGGCGACGATATATATATATAAATATAATAGATAGATACATATAGATACTTAAATATGTAGACAGCTATGACCAAGAAACAAATATTTGTGATAAAAAAATACACTCTTGCCGGATTCTTCTCAGGCAGTGGTGTAGGGTTAGAACCGGAAGTAGCTTTTTTTTTCTCGCATTCGCTATTTAGTTTAACGATTCAAAAGCGCTCGTTACTGGGCCTAATAGAATAAAGAATATTTCGACTTTGACTTTGGCACAAATAATGCCCTTCCCGGGATTCGAACCCGGAACCTCCAACTTCGTAGGCAGGGTCACTACTAAAAATATTTTAAGAAATCTTATAAAAAGTCCCAGGTATAATTTGATTTCATCCCGTACGATATCAAATATTATCGTGTATATTTTTTATAGCATAGTCTGCCAATTCAAAGTTGCTATCCAATACAAAGCATTGCTAGAAAAAATGCCTATTAAAATTTCTCATTTCAGGTAAAATCCTCCGAACAAGAACTTCGCCAAACCTCTCTCCTAGTCGTCCCACTATTCCTTTTACTAGCACTCGCCTACCACCACCGTGCCAGTCTACTGGCGCAAGTAACTGCCCTCGCGACCCAGCGGCAAGTGCCTACTCGACCGCCGAGGCGACCTGATGTCTTGGACCAAGCGAGTATCGATCAGATTGTTAGCAGTGTCAATGCTGCCGGCAAGAAGAAAAAACAGTGAGGTTTTGATGTATTTCTCTCAAAAAATATCTTGTATTTCCGTTCTAAATTCTTTACAAACTATTCACGTATCGGTATTATGAATTAGGTGTACACGATTGCAGTGTAAGTAACTCGCGCAAGTAATTACTTGCGCGAATTTGCCACTCACCGACCTACACTTATTCAAGCATAATGATGTGTTGGAGTATTGATTATAAACGGTGCTCGCGAGCATTCCGAAAGATTTTAATGCTGAATTCCTGACCATATTTTGAGTCTTTCATGTTATATAAAATTTCCTGGATTCGGCTTGGTTTCAGATATAATTAACCTTTTTTCGAAATAAGTTTTTCGACGTAACTCGTCATAAAACTTCTTTTTGATTACAATGCTACCACAATGTGTCCTAATATTACCACACCTTTTGCCTGACAATCAAACAATAAGAATAGACTTGCCGAAATAATATGTCCCATAAAAAAATTATTAAAATAAATATTTTTAACAAATTGTTGTTCTGATTAAAAGTACTGGAAATGCTGAAAAGTATTCAAAAAGTGGAAAAAAAAGAAAAAAAAATATTTATTGGTGGTCTTTGACATTAGGTCTCATAATATTTTTTGTTTATTTTAATGTCTAGGATGCATGGTTAAAATCTCTCGCAATGCTCGTGAGCACCGTGTATTGTCAGCAGTGTCAATGCTGCAGGGAAGAAGAAAAAACAGTGATATTTAGACGTTAACTTTCTTTACAGTAAATCGCCCCTTTTGCCTTCCTTTCTAAATCCCTTACAACCTTACTTGAATACGTATCCGTATTAGTGAATTAGGCTAGTTAGTACAGTCAAGTGCAAAAATAAGTATCGAAAGAATCCGTTCATAAATATGTTACGACGTTCTTATTACACAGAATTAGAGTGCACTGGGACATATTTTTGAACGTTTTTGTATACCCCTTATTTTGTCTTCGACTGTACAAGTTCAGAGCGAGTAACTCGCAATTAAAGAAAACCTTTTTCAAAAAGCATTCCTATTCTAAGAACAATATTGCAATATAACACTTTTCTGGTACCAGATACCATGTGGTATTACAATTTTATAACTTTATTATAAGCTAGTATTAAAAATAGCATGAAAAGACTTGAACCTTTTGTATGAAATATCTCAAAACTTACAATTACAAAAGTGTGAGTGAATGTATTGAACAATTTTAAAGGCATACTGTTGTTTTAATTTATATAGATGCATTTATGTTCCGGTGGTGTTATTTTTATTTATTCAAATAAAATGAGCAGTTGCGGTAATAAATATTGTTTTATTCTTCAAATTTATATTAATAACTATTATGCGTTATTTCTAATTGCATTGTATTGATCTTATTACAGATATTTAGCAATAAATTATTTAGCATTAAAGTATTAAAACCAACTTTAACATAAAGTGTGCTTAACTTTTTGAACACAAATAGCACTTTATAGTGCTTTGATTTATGATCACACTGCTTAGTCACAAGGCTAAATATAAATGTCGCTGTGTGCGACAATATACATTTTACTTGATAGCATAAAAGTTGCTTTAATCATAATTAAAGCAACTTTAACTTGATAGCATAAAAGTTGCTTTAATCATAATTAAACTACTTTACTTACTTTTATGCTATCAAGTAAAATGTATATTTGCTCTCATTGCATGTCATCTGAATGGTATCGCATATTTCTCAACATTTGAATCTGAATGGCGCTTTAAAAGTTAAGTCACAATATTTTATAACTCCCTGTATTGGCCTTATAATTATGACTATTACGAGATACGAATCAATCAAAAATAAACATTAGCCAAGCTATTTAATCAAGCGTTCCACTTTGTCGCTAACCACAAGGACTTTATAATAGGCTTTTCCGTAATCCTGACTGACGGGATAGCACGAAAAAAATGTCGATTCATATATCGTCAGCTGGCAATCAAAACTCACTATAAAAACTGCCTTATGGTCAATATTCGGCGTTTTTACGGCGTTATTATATCGTCATTGGTGTCTCGGCAAGTAATGTTACAAGAGATGACCCTCAGTACAAATACCAAGTCTAGCATAATCAATGTTGTTGCTATTATGCTTCCGTCGCGGTATTAACACGTTCGCCTCCAGCAGTGGCGTGCACAGGGATTTTAGTTAGGGTAGGCAATTTTTTTGACCTGAAGAAAATTCTATTTTTTAGATCATCGCGTTGGACGCGTTGCCAACTCGAATGTAAACAGACTTTCAGTAACAGTAAAAAAGTTCATAGCGTACAATAAAAATAAATTGTACGAAATATTATGCAATAATAACAGTCCTAAAAACGTTACTAAGTTCCAGTAAAACAATGATAAAGTTAGCACTTACCAACGTAATGTTGACTTATCTGTAGGTACCTAACTCTGCTAAGTCCTAAATCCGTCCGTATGACTGTATGAGTGGTTGTGTTGTGCACGACTCCAGTACTGTTTCACTAAGTGCTAATACTATGCCGATCAAAATTATCTGATAGAACTCCTATGCCATTGTCACACATGTGTGACTGAACAGATTGTACTCTTATGCCAGTGACACAGCACTTGTGTCAAAAACGTTCGTATTTCTATGGCACTGACATAGGAGGAACAACTTGATTTATGCTAGTGGCATAAGAATAAGGTTACTCTGATCACGTATATGTATGTCACTGGCATAGGAATCAGATTTTGTTGGTCACACACGCTGTGTCACCGGCGTCGAACGTGTTAACCTTTTGGACGTCAACGACTGATATATTGGCACTGCAGGTTCAACACCAAAGACCGATATATGAGTCCTGGTCCACAGAGCAATATAAACCTACGCGCACGTGCATATAAAGTTGTTTCAAATTTGACATTTTATTGTCGTGGCGTCTGAGTGACAGCTTTTGTATTTGACGTGGCGGAAAAAAGGTAATTTACGGGACAATAATGTAATGACGTATCCATGCTGTTAAAACGCTCCTCGGAGAAAAACCTTAGCAACCTCGTATGTCAGTATTGATTTAGAGCCGAGATGCGAGCTTTAGTTCAGATATTTGTTACTTAGTGAGTTTTGGTTGTCAACTATGTCAACTGACGATATAACTAGGGGTCGGAACTATGGGTGCAAAACTTTAACAAAACTTCTCAATTGGATTTGACATAGCACATACATCCATTTCTACACACCCATACATTGTAAGTTGAAGATTCCGAGATAGCCTCGTCCTGCCCGTATACTAAATTAGAGCTTTTGAAATTGAAACCTAATGAGTTCGAAAATATAATCGCTTTTCTTTTGTTCTAAACAATCGAATATGTCCTTTATAAATCACATTGGGCAGGACGAGGATAGGGAATAAAATTGGATGCAGATTTTTCAATAATATTCGTATTTTTCTTGGTTTATGTCAATTTTAAAGTTTTGTTAAAGTTTTGCACCCATAGTTCCAAGTGTTCCAACCCCTAGATATAATACAAAACAGACTATCAGGAATTAGTAGTTATAATCATAATCGTCACTCCTAAACTCCCTATAGTTGTCGCTGTCGCGAAACTGCCTCTGATTGGTCGGGTTAGGCTGCGCGGGCGCGCCGAGACAGTGCGCGAAGCGGCGGTCGCAGTCGGACGCAGAGTGAGTCTGGTGGTCCCATAGTCGCGCGTTCTCTTTGCTGGAACAGGGGTTTTCATTAGGATATGACTATACCTCGACATTTTTCTAGCAAGAACGAGAGATTGTCAAAATTAGACATCGACATAACTGTTATCGATAAGTATTGTAGTCGATAAATAAATTTAATATATAAAAAAATTGCTGTAGCTTAGAGATAAATTACACGAATGCAAATCGTACTCAAAAAGATACTTTTTTTTTCATATCTTGTATTTAGTACCCATCAAAACTGCAAAGATTAATAAAATATACTCTAAAGCCATAGGAAATGATTAATATGAAACATAAGATATTTAGAACAAAGCCTAGATGGGTCCTGTATTTCTTGGTTACCTGTTTTTGCGGGGTTAGCATTTTTATAAGAACAGGATGAACTCATCGATAGCAGTTATGTCGATGTTTAATTTTGTCAATCTATCGTTCTTGCTAGAAAAATATCGAGGTATAGATATGACATAAACTTATTAATCTTATTATCAGGGATCGGACAAATGACGATGTGTGGTGACGGCAGTAAGAATACATTTGTCACCACCCCAACTCTACCCGCGGGTGTCGTAAGAGTCAACTAAGGGATTGAAGTGTCACTGACCGTTCTTTGATAGAAAATTGATGATGGGCAGCAGCGTCATCATGGTAGACACGTTACTGTGATCGCCAGGGCCCGTAATTTTCATGCCGATGACATTAATTTGACGTCACGCTCCATTTAGGGTGATCCAAAATAGTTTTATTGATAATTATTAATCATTAGTCATCAATCATTTCAATCATGTACAAATAGCTTCAAAAGTAGTATATTTACACGTGAAATAAATAATACCTGCTTGATACGTGAACCATAAGTAAATCTATTTGATTTGTTTCCATACATACATTTTATTTAATGTTATTGCTAACACATTTCCATAATTACGTAGAAAACAAAATTCCTCTTTAACGTAAAGCACGTATGAAGTAGGTATTATTTATTTCACGTGTAAACAGACTACTTTTGAAGTTATTTGTACATGATTAAAATGATTGACGACTAATGATTAATATTTAACAATAAAACTATTTTGGATCACCCTAAATGGAGCGTGACGTCAAATTGATATCATCGGCATGAAAGTTACGGGCCCTGGTGATCGCCAATCGGATGTCCCATGGCGATGGGCACTTACCTTCTAATTCGTCTATAGCAAAATAAAAAAATCATCCCCACTTTAGGTGTAGGGGAGATAAGTGAAAAAAATATATTTTATTCTAACACTTTGTTGGCGTGATTAAGAATATCATGTATACTTGTACCAAATTACAAATGTCTCGTACTAACGGCCTAAGAGCCAAGCACACAGACAGACTGACATGGCGAAACTATAAGAACCCTAAAAATGGAAACTCACTTGACGAAGTAAAGCTCATACGCCGCTAAGAAGTTTCTGGAAGATCTGGCGTGTAGTCTGCACAGTTCCAACTTCTCGCAGTCTTCCTCTGTGCTGTAACAAAAATATTCGTAAGCTGCTGATAGCTGTAAACTTACCCCCTTGTTCATAAACGTCTAAGGGTCGAATAAGCTTTTTAGCACCACCTATGTGCATGTGGCACTTTTCTGTTCAAGGACTTTCTATTGCCAGCCTAAAAAATTACCATGAAATATGAAAATAAACAGTACCTTCATAATTGATACAAAATTTCTCCAGAATCTATTTTTTGCATAAATATGAAATATGTGATATATCTTTTTATTCTTCTCATAGGTGGTGTGAAAATTATTTCGTCTTTCGTTAACGCTTGAATCCTTAATTACGCTCAGGATTCCACTTTAGAATCCCTCCCTACGGTCGGGATTAAATTGTGGAATCCGTCGCTCCATTCAGGATTCAATATACGCCCACGCCGGAAATATACCATTTTGATCCCTTGTGACACAATCTACTATATGTCGACGGTCGGAAAATCCGAAGACACGTCGACCGAGCCGACAGATACGTGCCGAGCGACGTCTTTTTCACTCTTATGCCGTCCACAATAGTTTTTTATTTATTTTTTATTTGTTTTTTATTACATAAAAACCATTACATAGTGTGTATAACATAAGGTGACGTTAAACCCTGTTCGGGTTTGTATCGTACACCTGGATCGCGAACAGTTCACTATTATTGAAGCATGTTGTGTTACATAATATTATTACTATTATTAGCAAAACATATAAGTAGCTTAAAACAAGATCTATGTCGTTCCATCTTACTTCAGACTACGAACCAGGCCGTGCAGAAAAGTACTGTGAAAATTCATTCCCGCACACGCGCGGAAAAAATCACTTTCTGTGCATAAGTTTACCCAGAGCACTTTCTGAGCAAAATGCATTGTAAAAAGCGTTTTCGGCCGGCTTAAGCCGATTCCGCATCAATCACTTAGTTACTTGACTCCACAGTCAAAGTTATTAAGTTTTGTGGAGCTACTTTCAACTGCACACTTTTGTAAACTTATGTCTAATAAATAAATAAAATAATAATAATTGATTTGGGGTGAACCTAACTTCGTTAGCTATAAAAATCGTTTGTCCCTTGCGGTCTCATAGAAATATTGATAAGACAGAAAGTGACAAACGATACTTACTTATTGCATTGACTTGCTAAGAAAATCAGAATCTGAACCGGGATCTGGTAAATATGAAATTATTGTATGATGGGTCTATTATAGACCGACAATATCGCTAAGCGATAAAGCTTTTCAATATAGATTAAAAAATGTAAGTGCTAATCGTGAAAATTTAAATCAATCTATCTACGAATCTATAGATTTTAAAGCAAGTAGAGCAGCACACTAACCTTCTCTTAGTCCTAATCTTGGAAAGTCCGTTGTCGTTGTAGAAGCCAGATGCTAGCGCCGGGTTGATGAACCTCTTCCACAAGTGATGTTCTGCAACAGGCATGGTTGTGAGGAATCGGATAACGGTTTTAGCTCCATAGAAAATAACGGTTCGAATTCCGTTTTTTCGTTCTTCGGTTTATAATTTTTTGTTAATGGTGTAATTGAAAAATATGATGTTAATAATTACATAAAATTTTGAATACTACATAAAGAGCGTAAATCATTTTAAAATATCGAGGTTTTTCTAAGAAACGTTATTATCGTCACGTGGCTTATCGCTTATCGTATACGATTGCAGAAATGGCTTCTTGGCTAGACCTGCTGTATTGTTTGTAAAATCAACAATGTATAATCGCCAGCTACTCGATTTTCATACTTTTATTAATTATGATGTTAATTAACCTTTTGACCGCCAGACAGCGAAGGAATATGCCGAGCTCTAAACGCCACACGTTCATGATTATTTAAGCGAAATTGAACTTTACGATTTACCGCGTAAGTCGCTATTGTATCGGCGACGTTGACGGCTGTAGCCGTCGTTGGCGTCCGTGGCAAGCATGAATGTAGGATATGGATTTGACAAAGTTATAATAATAGCAAGAACGAAAGGGATGGTCTTATGAAACTTTTTACTAGTGGAAGTGAAAAGGAACGATAATCGTCCGTCCTTATTACTGTGCCACTATTTTTTGTGTGTGTGTGCATTAGATGCTAAATGTAAGTGCCAGACAAATGCGTTGAATACGTCACTAAGTGCCACACACACAAGTATCTGCTTAGTAGTAAGTGACTATGTCTATCCCTCTTAGTGGCACACTATGTGCGGCCCCTCGGTGGCAAGACTTTCCGGCGTCGCCCATAGCCGACTGTGGCTGTCAAAAGGTTTATAATCACACTACTTACCGAAATCCTTCGTATTTTCCAAAGGTTTGCTTAAAACAACACTAAACATGGCTACAGCCAAAACAGCTACCAATCGCACCATTTTCCAAAATTATAAACACTTAGATTCCCAAAAAATCTAGTGAGTACACGAGACTACCAACTACGGTAAATGAATGAGGCCAAGACACAAGTTTCTTATAATATATACTACAGAATGACGTATATTCGTAAAGTGTAAGTATAAATATTGTATTATTATTAGCTGAGTTACCACTAATATATTATTAGGTTAAACAACTGTGTTTGAACGGCAGGTTTCAGGGTCCGCTTTAACGGAAATTTTGTCAGGTTTACTGAGGGTCGTGTTTTTGTGAAATGCGCAGTTGTTATTTTTAGCTATTGTATGTATTTGCACCTTAGATTTTAAAAGTCAATCACTTTTTTTATGTTAGTTATTTTACTAGAAGAAAGTATCCTGCAAGTTCTATTTTCATGATTAGTGGGTGACCCATCTTGGAAGTTGGAAGGGTCACATACTCGTAACTGTCAGAAGATTTAAGTTTTGTCAATTTTAATGCTATTAAACTCCGATTTGGGTGACCCAGGAGATCAACCATGGCAACGAGTGACATAAAAAAGAACCCTCTAAAGAGAATAGACTAATTAAATGAGGGTTTTCTGAAATGACGTTCACCAATTCATTCTTGACCATTCATAATTCACGTGACCATTTCCATGCATTATTATGGTCACGTGACTTATCGCTTATAGTATACGATTGCAGAATGTCACCTTGGCTAGGCCTGGGCCCATTTCTCAAAAGCTTGTAATACAAGTGGAAGTCTCTTTTTGACACTATTAATTAGATAAGGGGCTCATTTCTCAAACGCCTGTAGAAGCTCGACAGTAGGGCTGCCAACCATAGTTCACAAATATGCGGTACATTCGCGAATAAATTGCGGGACATGGCTATAAAATGCGGGACACTTTCATGCGAATGCATGAAAAAGTGTATCAAGTGATAAAAACCGGCCAAGCGCGAGTCGGACTAGCGTACAAAGGGTTCCGTAGCAGTATATGTAAAAAAATACTATAGGTACACTTTTTACAAACTATATACATAAGGAACTATTTTCTGTAATTATTGCCAAATATTAAGCTCAGCACTTTCGATATTATTATTGTTTAGTTTTCTCTGAAAAACGGGACAATCGGCGTCCCGCGTGAACCCTTTGCGGGACCCATACTTTGAGGCCCCGGAAACGGGACGTCCCGCATATAGCGGGACGGTTGGCAGCCCTACTCGACAGCCCTCTAGAGTCCGGTTAGAGCGTCTCTCCATACTCGTAACATAACATGTGCTACGAAAGTTAGTCATATAAACTATACCTAACTAATGGGTAACTTCGTAGCACAAAGTGACGTTAGGTTAAGCCTTTAATTGTGTAGGTACAATTGTTTTGCGATCGACCCAACTGCTTTCCTAATGTAATAATTAATAATAAATAAATAAATATCTTGGGACATCTTACACAAATCGACCTAGTCCCACGGTAAGCTCAATAAGGCTTGTGATGCGGGTACCAAGTACCAAGCGACGATATAATCATATAGATACTTAAATACATAGACAGCCACGACCAAGGAACACATATTTTTGATAAATAAATACACAAATAATGGCCACGCCGGGATTTGAACCAACTTCGTAGGAAGGGTCACTACCTAAGGCTACGGAGGCTGACGATTGTAAACCACTAATTGGAGTTCGAGGCCAAAGAATCTACGAAAATATTGCCACAACAATGAAATGTTCATACAATAGTAAATCCTTATTTTCTAAAAACAGACGTGGAGATATCTTATTTATTGGTAATTTTAATTCTTAAATTTATAGAAACAATACTATATACTTATTTTCACGTAAATATAAGATATTTTAATAAAAACTTAATTATCCGCAATTATTAGTAACAATGTTGGTATTGCGCTGGTATCACCTCAGGTGTTAATAACATTTGGTACAGCAATTTAACTACACATAAATTAAAACCCTATTTCTGCATATGTTTAGAAAATTAGAGAATAATACATTGTAGCGTGCTTTATACGTTTCAGATTCCGTATTAGATGATTTACAAAAATTAATAAAAGACTTTAAAGCAATCGGCCTATAACTAAATTTCTCGAAAGGTAAACTTAATCACATTATCTAACTAATCTTAGTCACATAAAAGCCGAGAGGCCTTTATGACGCCCAAATAATTTGTAAAAGAAATGCTTAAAATATACCTCTTAGAGTATATATAACCAACGTTGTTCCAACAAAAATGTGACAAACTCATTTTAAACCTTAAAATAAGCGACAGTAAGTTCAGGACTCAACACTGATGCTGTTAAAAGGACTCTCGGCTTTTATGGGAGTGTACTCGATTTTTACCCAGAACTCAGTAGGATAAGTTTAGTGATGAAGAACACAAATAAAAAATATAATACAAAAAATGCTTTCATTTTACATTTCCAAATTTCTTTCCAATAATTTTAACCCGTAATAAGGTAGGCGGCTTAGTAATTTTAACCTGTGCTGTACTGACTTAATAAATATGGCACGCTGTCGTTTGTGTTCACTGGTAATTCAACTTCTTTTTAAAATAGGCTTTGAAACGTTGGCTCTTATCATTTTAAGTTCTTTACAAGAAAATCTTGTCATATCAATGTTAGTTAAGAGAAAAGAATTTTTAGGTATTTACGTGTTTTTAAGAAAATCCTAGTTGTGACAACCATATTAAACAAAAAGGCGTACAAACATTACAGAGGTATATAATGTTTTTATTAAGAATTATTTAAAAAAAAAAATAATTAAATAACAAAAAGGTTGTGGAAACCTGAAAACTTTATTTGACAATGACATAAGAGACTTTGACAGATTTGACAATAACGCATCTGTCGTAGTTTCGTTGGCCTCGAACTCCAATTACTGGTATAGGGTGTCCTATATTTTACGAGTTTTAGAAATTAATAACGCTTACCCCCTAAATCGGTTTCTTTTACCTCAAAACACACTGAAAAAAAAAATCTGTTCATTTCTGTAACTGCAACCCGTGCCGAATTTCATGCCATTTTCCTATATACAATGTATGGAAATTACAGTTTTTTTTTCTATGGCATTAACTTATACTACTGTCTTATAAACATTTTATCATAAAATTAACTTGATGAGAACAGAAAAACAATACCTACCTACATTATTATCAACTTACTGTCTGACTAATTTTTTTCATAGTAATTTGTATGGGAATTTCAGATGAAAGTCGGCACGAGTTCCTGTTACAGGAATGAGCTGTTTTTTTTAGAGTGTTTTGGGGTTAAAAAGCCGATTTAGGGGGTATGCGTCATTCATTTCTAAAATTCGTAAAATATGGGACACCCTAATGTACGGGTCCATCCTATAAGCTCTGTTTAGATCTATCTTAACCGAATGTATACTCTGATTACACCGAACAGACTCCGGCGCATACTGCTTAGTGAGGTGCTGACAAACGAACAAACAATATCATCAATGGACGTCAATGCGGTATTTATAGATGTATGACTTGCTTTGGATTATGTATTTACACTCATTTGCACTTATTAGTGGTGTAATTGTAGGGGTAGGGTACATTGAAGGGTGATGGCAGAACCAATGTGCAATACCTACATTACACCAGATTGCAGAAAGTGAAATGGCGAGCCGTGTGGTGACAGCAGTTTTGTCTTACCCAATAAAAAAACCGTTTCATAATTTTTTTATTTAGAAACAAACAGTCATATACAAAAAACACTTATAAAATATTACCTTTACCTTACTAATTAACTTATATATATAGTTATGTGGATCTAGCTCTTCCAATATATTGTGTAAGTGTGTTTAAGTGCTTTTTATGTCCACAAAGTGAAATGGTGAACCGTGTCATCACCCCAACTCTTCCCGTGGGTGTCGTAAGAGTCGACTAAGGGATTGAAGTGTCTCTGATTGGTCGATGATAGAAGATTGATGATGGGCAGCTGCGTCATCATAGTGGACACATTGTGATCGGCAATCCGCTAGCTCGTGGCAATTATGGACAATTACCTCCTAATGCGTACATTACGCATAGTTAATAGGAGAGGCTCTCTTCCATCAGTGGACTGAGATAGGCTGATGATGTGAAATGGCGAGAATCTAGGTATTTAACGCCTCGATGTTAAAATGATTTAGACCCATAGCTGAAACTGTACATTTCTGAGTAAGTACTTACTACAGTCAAAGACAAAGTAAGGTGTACACAAAAATGTTCAAAAATATGTCCCAGTGCACCCTAATTCTGTGTAATATAATAACGTCGTAACATATTAATGAGTGGATTCTTTCGATACTTATTTTTGCACTTGACTGTACGTGTACACTATCAGTTTTAAATAGTATAGGTACTTACACTGTATTGCCACTGGGCGGTTTGCTGAACTTTTATTTTTTTGGGCGCTACCTACGAGGATAACATGTTGAAATCCATTAAGTAAACCTGTAGCCGTACCATGACTTTGCAAGTATCGGTAACGTTAGAGGTTTTTCTAGATACGTAAAGAATTTATGAATATATATAAATATATATTTTTTTATGTGACGAAGGTAGACAACTGAGCTCTCAGCTAACCTGATGGGAAGCAGGAACTGAGGCCCATGGACATAGTGATCACTGATCAAAAAATCGCCTATGCGCTGCCTACCCTGGGGACTTAGATGGATTGCCTCTATCTATGCCAGTAATTACACCAGCTATCTTACCCCCAACCGAAACACAGCAGTGCAAACTCTGCTATTTAGCGGCAGGTTAACGGGTAAGACGGTGGTCGTAGCTATCCGGGCGGGGCGGACCCTGCACGAGGTCCTACCAGCAGTATACAACTATACAGTAAATTAAATACTCTTACCCCCCCCGTTATACATAACATAAACATCTTCCAACTTAGCAAACCTTTAAGTGTTGTTTGTCTCTTTCGGTCTTATGGAGAAATTGATAAGACCGAAAGGGACAAATAATACTTAGCGGCTTACTAAAGGAGACGTATATGTATGAGGGACGTTTCGCCTTCAGAAAAAACAAATGATCTGATGAAATCAATGATCAACGAAATGATGAAAAAACAGGATTAATATTTTATCTGTTAATTGGGGATTGAAAAATCAGTCCTTAGACAACAAAATTGCACAAATAACATTAATATTTATTTAACTGATTCTAAATAAGTCTGCAAATAAACAAATAAGTATTGCATCATTCCGACTTCCGACTTAAGATTTCACAATATATTTAGTAAATTTCATAGTTCCCTACATTATTTATACCATTATCAGTTACCTATCACTAACTAGTAAGCACTAGAAGCCGCTGGAAAAGGATAAGAATTCATTTATTTACAACACAGGATTCAAAGTTATTTTGGAAGGAATGAAGGAAGAGTCAGTGAACTCTACTTTCTAGGGACGTCTAGTAATTTCTACAGCATTAGTTGCCGCTAGATGTCTCTATACTCAATATCTAACTGTACTGTACCTATAAGAGTTATATTTAGTTTTGCTATCCACCAACAGATGGCGATCACTGCGTACGAATATATGAAACAAAAATGTAGTTCAAGATAGTTAGAATATATTAATAAACTTTAATTTTATTATAAACAGCGCTTAGCTTGAAATAAATATTCGGGTCTTTTTTTTTGCAGTTCTAGGCCACACGGCCTAGTTTTGCTATTTGTCGATAGATGGCGCTTTTATCAATTCTACTCCACCTCGCCAGAA